>SKCR01037882.1:0-95605 GCA_019454045.1 Zanthoxylum bungeanum | reverse complement strand
CATGCTGCATGTAAAATGACTAGAAATACAACAAATGGTCAAATTTTTAAATTATACAAAGATAGTAAAATTATTTTAAATGAAACATTTAGAGATATTAAAGGGCGTCTATCTATTTGTTCTGATATTTGAAGTGACCATTGGCGAACACACTCATACATGGGTGTGACTTGTCATTGGATTGATGCATCATGGAACATGTAAAAACGACTTATTGCATTTAGAGTTTTTGATGAACAACATACTGCACAAAATATTTATAGAATGATGAAAGTAATTTTTGATAAATATGATTTATTAAGTAAAATTTTAACAATTGGATTTGATAATGCATCTGCAAATACTGCATCAATCACTGATTTAATAAAATTATGCGAACCAAATTTAGGGGCTCATTTTTTTCATGTTTGTTGCACATGTCATGTCCTTAATTTATGTGTTCAAGATGGTTTGGAAAAATTATCACATTTCATTGATCCTATTAAGAAATCACTTAATTGTATTTGGTCATATTCTCAAGTTATGAGAGAATGGGCCAAGTTTTGTAAATTTAATGGTATTAAACCGATAAAATTTTCAAGAGATGTTCCAACACATTGGAATTCAACTTATTTTCTTTTATGTCAAGCTTTGCAATACAAAGATGCATTATGTAGCTTTTTTTCTCAACATGTTCAACATATCACACTTTTTCCTAATCAATGAGAAATTTGTGAAATTTTTTAGAGATTTTAAAAGTTTTTAATGATGCTACAAAAAATTTTAGCGGAATTTTTTATCCTACATCACATTTATTTATTTTTGAAAGTTTGAATATTGTTGGTACTCTCGATGAGCATGTTGATAGTCGTGATCCTAATGATATTGTTTTGTTTGAAGCTATTAATGTTATGAAACGAAAATGGTTGCATTATTTTATAGACATTCATTTACTTTATCTTATTGTTGTTGTTTTTTATACTAGATTTAAATTAGAATGTTTGAATAGTGCTTTACCCGCTTACTATGGATATTTATGAATATCAGATGAAATTGATATTACAAGAATAATAGCTAAAATAAAAATTTATTTAATAGAGTTATTTAATGATTATGTTAGAAGATATAACTTGCAATCAGTAGGACAATCTAGTTGTAGCGAAACGACCGTAATGCAATCAAGACTTAGCGCAGGTGATTGTTGGTTATTACAACGAAATAAAAAATATAGAGATAACACGACTAATAACCCGGAATTAGATAATTATTTATCTATAAATTTTGAGTTTTCAACTGAAAGTTTAGTTAGTAAAAATTTTCAAATACTTGAATGGTGGAACCAACATCAAAATATATATTATGTATTATCAAATATTGCTAAATTATTGCTAAAGAGATATTGGCAGCATCTGTTTCCATCATTGCGGTTGAGCAAGCCTTTAGCATGAGAGGCAATATATTGAAAGTCATACGGTCTTCATTACATCCAAGCACTCTAGAAGCAACACCATGTGTGAATGATTAGACCCAAGATGATCTGAGGTAACAAGAAGATGCCCTTGATGAATTTGAAGACTTGTTCGATAATGCATCTGCAAGTACAAGCGGAACTGGAGATGAATGATCAACAGACACTGATAATGATTGATAATTAAATAATTGTAAAATTACAATGGGGAAATATCTGTAAAATGTAATGGAACTACGTGAGCTTTGATTCCTTTTACCTCTGGATGATACGTAGACAACTTAAGTTTTAAAAATTTAAGTTCAAGCTCTTTAATTTAATAATTTTTATTTTATTTTTTTAGATATGAATTTTATTTGTAATTTATTTAATGTAATTATGTAATGTAAGTTTATTATATAAATTCAAATTCATAATTTTAAATTATATTAATTTATCAATCTCAATTTTTTATTTCAATAAAGAAAAAAAAATTGAAAATGGAATCGGAACCGGAACCAAACGGTTCGGTTCTGGTTCCGGTTCCACATTTAATGTGGAATCTGAATTAATCAGTTCGGTTCTGGTTCGGAACCGAACCGAACCACCGTCCAGGTCTAATTATAAGTATATAAAAATAAAATAAATTAAATTATGATTTTCGCTTCTCTAATATATATATATCTATATATATATATATATATATATATATATATATATATATATATATATATATATATAATGATTTTCCAATACGAACGTCCAGAGGATTATTTCGTCCATATGAACTCAAAGTTGTAACATCCCGCCTAAGCCGAGATGTTACCAGCAGGAGACAGGCTAATCCCGCCTCCATTAGCCTCTGACTCTGCCGAAATTTTGGCATAACCTCTACTAAAATCGAGCAACCTGGATCAAAGTCCAGCACCTCAGAAAACCTATAGGGCCCAATACATAACATGACACTAAAATAAAAATCTCAAGACTTAATACAACTGGGCTCAATGCCCGAAAATGCGTATAAACAAAAACTTTTACAAGCTTAAACTCTATACAACTCAATTACTCTACGACCAGACTTATGCAACTTGACCTTTATACTCCCAAGACCTGGTGACTGGCTGACTGCAACGCTGCTATCCGGCTTCTCCAGTTCCGGTGTCTCTGGTCGACCGATCAGGTCACCGACCTGCAAAAGTTAACAAACTGTTGTGGTGTGAGTCATAAGACTCAGTAAGTAACTATACTAATTCCTTGAGCATAAAACACACACAAATTCTGAATCAAGTTTCTATATTATCATGATATGTAAACATATACAAAATATGGAATAACTAAATATATTTTTATTCATTTCATATATATATTACTTACTGCCAGTCTTTTCTATTTATTTACTTATGCACACACCGTAAACTATTCATATATTTAAGGTTTATAACATAATCAGCAAATTTCTATATTCTTTACTAAGTCAAGTTTCATTACGTTTTCGCTGCGCTACTATGTTATCTTAATACTTACCTACTTATTCTTTGCTAATCAAGTTCGACATCTATAATAATTATCTTCTTTTTATCTCATTGAAATATCATCAAATCGGAATTACAAATTATTCTTTCTATCACACATTTATCACACAACCTTAAATCATGCATGCATATATATATATATATATATATATATAATATATATATATATATATAGTCATATTATCATGTATCATCATTCACAAAGAAATTACCCTTATACAACTCATACAGACATGGTATGCGAATAAACATGATAATGCTATCATGCGTCACTATCAACTATATGCATCTCAAATGATTTTCTAGAATATATGATCTATATGCATAACTTATGAGTTATACTCTACTTTATCATGCCATGCTTTTATAAAATACGTTTTGAAAATCTTTTCTGAAAAATTATTTTTTGAAAACTGTTTTCTAAAACTCTTAATAAAATCTGTCTTTCTGAAATACTGTTTTCTAAAAACTGTTCATCTGAAAATTGTATCTCTGAAAGCTGAAATCTGTATCCGAAAACTGAAATCTTTCTCTGAGTTCTGTGTCTTTGTCTGGAAAACTGGACGTATGAGGTCGTTACGTATCGTCGTCCCCCCATACGCCTATCTGGAGGCAGAAGTGCAAATCCATGACTTTAGGGCGTTACGTATCGCCGTCCCCCAAAGCATGCCTCTACTGTCTCATATCTGGTGGTCTTGGGGCGTTACGTATCGCCGTCCCCCAAGCCACAATCTGGAGCTGGGGTGCGGATCTCTGCTACCACCCGAGCTCAAAAACCAGGATTTCGGGGATCTGTCAACCCTAGTCCTGCTCGAGGATCTGAGAGCGTCCCATCAGTCCTCCACATGTGCACATGTCTCTGAATCCGTCAATTCCACTGTATCTCAAGTTACATACTGGGGTGAGTTTTTACCTTATGCCCCGAAAACATAAAACCATGTTTTAAATCTCAAAGCTGTAAGAAACATTTTCTGAAAAAAAAAACATTTCTTTCCAAAAGCATCTGAAGCTTTTCTTTAAAACGTTTTGAATTTCGAAATCTTTCATAACTTCAACTCAATTTCTGAAAATCATAATGCACAAACATGCATATATATTTCTTATGTTTTCACTAATTACAGCCATACTTTCTTATGTACTTATCTTTAGACTATAACTACATGTATATGTTCATGCATGATTATAATTTAATGACATATGCATTCTATTACTTATATGCTTTCATTACTATCTTATGTGCGTCATACACATTTACATAATCAAAGCTTAGCTTACTTCCATGTCCAATAATATCAGAGACTTATAGAACAATCCAACAAATAATCTATGTTCATACATACGCACTCAACCAACATAACAAATGCAGAAATGATGCACTTAAAACTTATATACAACTTACGTACCACACTTCACATTCATAATCCACAAACATTATCAATTAAGCATTCCAACCACATAATAATATCTATCTCAACATATTGGTTAATTTAACCATTTTCCAATATTACCGGTTTATATTCACACATTCTTATTTCATACGTTTATATCAGTCATTATTACGTCATACTCAGTTACAATACTCACGTTACATTATAGTATATATGTATTTTCAACCTGTATTCTAGAAGACATAATCATGTCGTCATTACTTTCATAACTTACTAATTACATACTTATACTTGTATACATTTTTAAAACTCTACTGTTATATCATCCTATGCACATACATTGTGCATTCAAATTACCAATTCTCATCTTATTTACAATAATAAATTTCTAAAGCATAGATACACACACTCAAATATATATATATATATATTTAGTATTATACACAACTCTAATTAACACAAGACACAACATCTTCATTTTCTTTTCAGATCATTCAAAGTACAGTAAAACTTATATCATGCATAAACTACTCATTCATTTATTCACTTAATCAAACTTTACCTTTAACTTCTTATTATTAATAGATACTTCATCATATAAATTTTCCTAACTACTTCCATAACTATGAATATATATATATATATATATATAACCATTTAAATTCATATCTTCTTAGCATCAATAGTCTTGTTCAATTACATCGTTCGTTCTTTCTTTCTATTTTTATTTTCATCCTTCTTTTATTTATTCGGTTATCTTATAATACTTTTAGAACGAATTCCAATTCCAAATAAAACTAATTCCTAATTCTACTACTACTACTGTCACTACCAACACTGCTTCTGCTTACGCCATAACCACCCCATTTCTCACTACTACTATAATCTCAAACTCAGATTTCATAAAACACCTAAAAGAAAATACATGAACAATTATTAATTCACTTATTAGAGTTCCAATTTGATTTCTTATCAAACTTATATCTAAATCTAAGAAACCCCCAAATTTCCTAGGGCCCTGCCGATTCCTCCCCCCAACTTTTCAATTTCCTAATCTCATAAATCCCTTTCAACTTCATGCTTAAAAATCAATTCTAAATTACTTTTGACATGTTTTAATTCGTAATCTAGCTTGGCCATTATACGCTAAAATTGACCTCGCGTTCGACGCGATCCCACACGCCGAAAATAAAATTTACGCGATCTCGCTAAAATAACCCGGGTCGTTACAAAAGTATCGATACTTTGTCATATAATTTTTTTTAAAAAGATTCGGACGCTATCCGAACGAAAATATTCATTCTGATGTTCGCATTGAAAGCTGACTTTATATATGTGTGTGTGAGAGAGAAATTCTTCAAGTCAGAATATATGTGTGGGGGGGGAGAGGGGCAGGCCCAACAGCTACTAGTCGTTGAGCTGGCAGGGAGACATTGTTCCCTGCCCTAAAAAAATAATCAATTGATTTTTTTTATAATTATTAAATTACCTTTAATAACATTAATAAAACAGTTAGTTTTAGGGGCATTTTATGTATCACAAAAATAATCCAAAAATGTATATATATGAGTCATTTTTTATTTTTTCAACACACCAATTCTCGATTCTTTCATTCTCAATTCTCTCATCTACAATTTATAATTATCAATTCTCTCATTCTTTAATATTTATTTAACAAAAAATGGTAAGCTCATGTGAGAACTGTTGGGGTTGGTGCTCAGAGCGCCAATTCCCGGTTGTATTTCCAAGAAAATACTATTGTAAAACGTTTTATTATTAATAAAATGAGCAGTTTCTATAATATAATATATCTTCTTATATGGGAAAGACGTAATAGACCTTAGGATGATTAGTCATGATGATGTTGCAAAAGCGTCGCAACTGACATTGAGTTGTATCATGACGTTGTCATTCTCAGACAATTCCTGGTCAATGTTTACACTACTTGGTCAGTAAAGTAAACATGTTGAGACCGGTACATGTCGTATACTGGAATATATGATTCCAATGGCTTCTCAATGAACCATGAGTCTTGGAGACTCGTATAGACGTGTAGTTGTTTATAGCGGATAAACACTGAATGACTCACTGAAGATTCTTAATGGATGGTACACCAACGTCAATAAGAATCTTCTTGGGTTGAGTAGCATTTGTGATTCTTCGACTTAAGATACCATTGTGGGCACATGGGACATCTTACACTCTTAGATGGCAGTCACGTCACCGATCTATTTAGATCAGATCTCCGCATGTTCGTTAGGTGTGGATAGATCCTCAGGGTGTCCTGTGTGTGTCGAGATAGGATCCGTCAGTTCTGTGTACAGAGCATAAATAGTCCATATATGTTTAGCAATCAGATAAAAACCATGGGCCCGTGATACAGTTTAGAAGTCATTTCTAAGTATTCTTTTAGAGATTGCTAATAGAGACGTCGACGAGATTGTCCCTATAGAGATTTGACGTTTACATCTATATCTCTGGGATATATCTGGATACCTGTGACGGAGGAATTATACATTTGCCATGACCTCGACCTGTATGATTCAGCGAGTTTATCTGTGGTCGTCATAATTTACGGGTGGGTAAATTATGGACACGAAATTGGATTTTGTGACGGATATGCCTGAATCTAGAGAGTCTCACTTGTGAAATATACTCGTAGAGTACTAGAGCAATAATTATGAATAATACGGATTATTTATAAGTATTTTAAAGGTTAAATGAAAAATACATGCGAATGGAATTAATAGTCATTTCCTAATTTTTGTGTATTTGCATTTAATGATATATTTTATCAAATACACATTAATTAAATGTCAAATTGTGATATTTGACTAATATCATAAATATATATATTTGAATATTTAATGTAAATATAATAAATATATTTAATATATTTGTATTTAAATAATTATTTAATTATTTAATCGTTAAATAATTAAATTAATTAAAAATATAAATATCTTAAAGTTGTGATAGTTATGGAAATGCTTTAGTTGCTTTATTTGACTTTAAGAAAATCATTAAATGGTTTGATGATGACTTATGCAAGTTGATAAAGTAACTTAAATGAAACAAAAAATAATATCTAGATATTATTTTGCTACCAAATTCGGCCAAAGGCCATTTTGTGATGTATAAATTGTTTTGTTTCATTTTTAGGGTTTAGAAGTTCATAAGTTACCAAAATAAACATAAAAGAGTTGAGAGAAAAAAGCTTGGAGGCTAAAGAAGAAAGCTTGGAAAATCTTTGTTTATGTAAGTTTTTCTTTAAAGTCTTCAACATAAAAAATATTTCTAACATGCTTAGCTTCAATATGTGTTGCTTTGATGTTGGATCTACACTTATAGTTTGTGTTTAATTGGTTGTGAACTTGAATGAAAGATGTATACTTCAATATGTGTTGCTTTTATTGGATATGGTCTGATCGATGTTGAGTTTCACAGATTTGCCCTATTACTTATGGGGCTACTCTCTTTTAACAGCTGCACATCTTTTGAATAAGATTCCTTCAAAAGTTGTTCCTATGACTCCATATAAGATATGGACCGGTAGGAGACCAAATCTTAGTTATATTAAGGTTTGGGGTTGTCATGCCTATGTCAGGATGATCAGCAGAATAAGCTTTCGCCTCGAGGGCAAAAGTTTAGGTTTGTTGGATATCCTTTGAACACGAGGGGTTATTTGTTCTATGATACCGAGCATCGAAATGTGTTCGTAGCTCGCTTCGCAAGATTTCTAGAAGTAGAATTTTCGTCAGAAGATGGTAATCATAGACAGGTTGAACTTGATGAAGTCTAACCTGAAAACAATGAACCAACGGAGGAAACTGAGATTCAAGTAGATGAAGAACCTTCAACACACACACTCCGTAGGTCACAAAGGGTATCTAGACCTCCTGAACGCTTGTATTTGATACAAGAAAAGAGTCTTGATGTTCTCTTAGTTGAAGAGACTGATCCTTTTTACCTATAGAGAATCGATGTTGGACATCGACTCCGTGAAATGGCAAAGTGCCATGAAATCAGAGTTAGAATCAATGCATGAGAATCAAGTTTGGGACTTGGTTCCACTTCCCGAAGGAATTATTCCTATCGGTTGTAAATGGGTTTACAAGAGGAAGCGCGGGCCTGACGGTAAGGTTGAAACTTACAAGGCCCGACTGGTAGCAAAAGGTTACATGCAGCGACTTGGCGTCGACTATGATGAAAATTTTTCGCTAGTAGCAATGCTTAAGTCTATTAGGATTTTTCTTTCTATAGTTGCGTATCATGATTACGAAATTTGGCAAATGGATGTCAAAACGGCTTTCTAAATGGATTTCTTGATGAAGAAATCTATATGGAATAGCCGGAAGGTTTTACGTCCAGCGAAAACTCGGGTATGATATGTAAGCTTAAGAAGTCCATTTATGGACTTAAATAAGCTTCACGAAGTTGGAATCTTCGATTCGACGAGATTATTAGATCGTCTGATTTTCTCAAGAATTAGGAAGAATCATGTGTGTATCAGAAGGCCGGTGGGAGCATGGTGGTATTTTTAGTCCTCTATGTTTACGACATCCTAATCATTGGGAATGATATAAGGATGTTACAAGGCGTCAAAGCAAATCTCTGTAAGAATTTCTCCATGAATGACCTGGGAGAAGCTTCATATATTTTAGGGATAAAATTCTATAGAGATAGACAAAGGAAGCTGATTGGGTTATCCCAATCAACGTATATAGATAAGATCTTGGAACGGTATAATTTTGGTAACTGTAAGACAACAAACATACCGTTCAGACATGGGATTCATCTTTCGAAGAAGATGAGTCCACAAACAGAAGATGAGAATGTTAGAATATCTAACCAACCTTATGCTTTGTGTTTGGGTAGCATAATGTATGCCATGTTATGTACTAGGCCTGATATCAGTTTCGTTGTTAGTGTAACTAGTAGATATCAGTCCAACCCAGGAAATGATCATTGGATGGCCATTAAACATATCCTGAAGTATCTTAAAGGTACTAAGGATAAGTTGATAATTTATGGAGGAAGTGAACTGCAAGTTAACGGGTATACGGATTCCGACTTCCAATCGGATCCCGATGATAGAAAGTCTACATCTGGATTCGTCTTTACCCTTAACGGAGGTGTAGTTTGTTGGAAGAGTTCCAAACAGGGGTCAACAGCAGATTTCACCACAGAGGTGAAATACATTGCAGCTTCTGAAGCTGCAAAGGAAGCTGTATGGATTAGGAACTTTATCACAGAGTTGAGAGTTGTCCCAAGTATCGAGAATGCAATTCTGTTATACTGTGATAATACTAGAGCCATTGTGCAAACAAAGGAACCGAGGGCGCATCAGAAGTCAAAGCATGTGGAACGGAAGTACCACATCATTCGAGAGATTGTGTCGCGAGGGGATATTGTCATGTGTAAGGTACCGAGTAAAGATAATGTAGCAGACCCGCTTACGAAGGTCATACCTCTGAAGTTGTTTGATAAACATGTGGAGTCGATGGGTATTAGATACAATCAATATTGGCACTAGAGCAAGTGAGAGATTTTGTTGGGGTTGGTGCTCAGAGCGCCAATTCCCGGTTGTATTTCCTAGAAAATACTATTGTAAAACGTTTTATTATGAATAAAATGAGTAGTTTCTATAATATAATATATCTTCTTATATGGTAAAGACGTAATAGACCTTAGGATGATTAGTCATGATGTTGTTGCAAGAACGTCGCAACTGACATTGAGTTGTATCATGACGTTGTCATTCTCAGACAGTTCATGGTCAAGGTTTACACTACTTGGTCAGTAAAGTAAACCCGTTGAGACCGATACATGTCGTATACTGGAATATATGATTCCAATGGTTTCTCAATGAACCATGAGTCTTGGAGACTCGTATAGACGTGTAGGTGTTTATAACGGATAAACACTGAACGACTCACCGAAGATTCTTAATGGATGGTACACCAACGTTAATAAGAATCTTTTCGGGTTGAGTAACATTTGTGATTCTTCGACTTGAGATACCATTGTGGGCACATGAGACATCTTCCACACTTATATAGCAGTCACATCACCGATCTATTTAGATCAGACCTCCGTCTGTTCGTTGGGTGTGGATAGATCCTCAGGGTGTCCTGTGTGTGTCGAGATATGATCCGTCAGTTCTGTGTACAAAGCATAGGTAGTCCATATATGTTTAGCAACCAGATAAAAATCATGGGCCTGTGGTACACTTTAGAAGTCAGTTCTAAGTGTTCTTTTAGAGATTGCTAATAGAGACGTCGACGGGATTGTCCCTATAGAGATTTGACATTTACATCTATATCTTTGGGATATATCCGGGTACCTGTGACGGAGGAATTATACATTTGCCATGACCTCGACCTATACGATTCAGCGAGTTTATCCGTGGTCGTCATAATTTACAGATGGGTAAATTATGGAGACGAAATTGGATTTCGTGACGGATAAACTCACTAGTGAAATATACTCGTAGAGCACTATGGCAATATTTATGAATAATACTGATTATTTATAAGTCGTTTAAAGGTTAAACAAAAAATACATGCGAAATGACCTAATAGTCATTTCCTAATTTTTGTGTATTTGCATTTAATGATAGATTTTATCAAATACACATTAATTAAATGTCAAATTGTGATATTTGACTAATATCATAAATATATATGTATTTGAATATTTAATGTAAATATAATACATATATTTAATATATTTGTATTTAAATAATTAGTTAATTATTTAATCGTCAAATAATTAAATTAATTAAAAATATAAATATCTTAAAGTTGTGATATTTATGGAAATGCTTTAGTTGCTTTATTTGACTTTAAGAAAATCATTAAATGGTTTGATGATGACTTATGCAAGTTGATAAAGTAAATTAAATGAAACAAAAAATAATATCTAGATATTATTTTGCTACCAAATTTGGCCAAAGGCCATTTTTGTGAAGTATAAATTATTTTGTTTCATTTTTAGGGTTTAGAAGTTCATAAGTTACCAAAATAAACATAAATGAATTGAGAGAAAAAGGCTTGGAGTTTAAAGAAGAAAACTTGGAAAATCTTTATTTTTGTAAGTTTTTCTTTAAAGTCTTCAACATAGAAAATATTTCTAACATGCTTAGATTCAATATGTGTTGCTTTGATGTTGTCTCTACACTTATAGTTTGTGTTTAATTGGTTGTGAACTTGAATGAAAGATGTATGCATGGTTTCAAAGGCTTACTTTTGGCTTACTTTTGATTATTTAATAATCAAGTTGTCATTCTAGAGTTGTTGAGTCACTCCTTGGTGACCTAGAATTTTTCTAGAGTTCTTTCAAAGTGGTGAGGCTTGTTTGGTATGGTAACGAATTGATTAAAGTGTTGGAATTTAAAGATTTGGTAATATTGGTCAATTTAATGAAATTGTAAAATTAGGGTTCTTAAGCCCTTCCAAATTTGGGGATTTTCATATATGTGATTTATTATGGAGTGTATATGATGCATGTAAAATTTTGGGTTGATTGGATTTAATCTTGACATGTTTTGAACAAAAAAGAACTAAATTGTAATTAACCGAAAATTGGGGGTGCTCACGGCAATTAGACAAAATTTGGGGATTTAGTTGCAATATGATTTTGATGAGTTGGACTTGTTGGAAATCATTTTAGAAATGATTTAGAATCATCCAAAATTATATTTGACAATTTTTGGACTAAAATGATCAATTTGCAAAGTTATGGGGTAATTCGGTAATTACCAAGAAATTTGATCTCTTGTGTAGTTTTTCGGAATTTAATAATTGGATAATTGAATAAATAAGTTTATTTAATTGATTCAAGCAAAATTTTGAAATTGGAAAATTTTGATTTTTCACTATTCCGCTGCGTTACCGGATTTTCGCCATAAAACCCCTACAAGAACACCATGTCCAATGTGCCAACCCAAGAGAGCGGCCCTAATATCGGCACACGGAGAAGATAAGTTAAGTCTTGATCCTCTGATATTTTCAAAATTCATTTTCATTTAGTCGAGACTGAAAATGAAAGTCCAAGAGCAATATGCAACTATTGTGAGATATCATACAAATTTACTGGTGGTTATGACAATATGAACAAGCACTTGGATAGACATCATGCCGCTGAAATTAGACTTGATACAACACAAACTCAAATAGTAAGGTACGCATCATCTAATAGAGGTATGAGTTCTTTAGATTTATTTAATTATTCTGATGTTAAAAATAGAGAAGAATTTGCTAAATTTACTTGCATGACACATATTTCTTTAAGTTTTTGTGAAAAATTTGATTTTACTAATTACGTTCAGAATACTTTAAATCATGCTGCTTGTAGAATGACTAGAATTACAACAAAACGTCAAAATTTTAAATTATACAAAGATGATAAAATTATTTTAAATGAAATATTTAAAGATATTAAATGCCGTCTTTCTATTTGTTCTGATATTTGGAGTGACCATTGGCAAACACATTCATACATGGGTGCGACTTGTCATTGGATTGATACATCATGGAACATGCAAAAATGACTTATTGCATTAGAGTTTTTTATGAGCAACGTACTGCACAAAATATTTATAGAAAGATAAATGTAATTTTTGATGAATTTGGTTTATTAGGTAAAATTTTAACAATTGATTTTGACAATGCATCTGCAAATATTGCATAAATTAGAAATTTAAAAGATATATGCCAGCCAAATTTGGGAGGTCGATTTTCATCTTCGTTGCACATGTCATGTCTTTAATTTATGTGTTCAAGATGGTCTGACTTGTTTAGCACCTTTCATTGATTCTATTAAGATTGCAATTGATTGTATTTGCTCATATTCTCAAGTTAGGAGAGAATGAGCCAAGTTTTGTAAATTAAATAGTATTAAAGCGATAAAATTTTCACGAGATGTTCCAACACGTTGGAATTCAACTTATTTTCTTTTATGACAAGCTTTCCAATACTGATATGTATTATGTAATTTTTTCTCAACATGTTCAACATATCACACTTTTTCCAGGCAATGGGATATTTGTGAATTTTTTTTAGAAATTTTAAAAGTTTTTAATGATGCTACATATATTTTTAGCGGAATTTATTATCATACAACACATTTATTTCTTGTTGAAAGTTTGAATATTGTTGGTACTCTATCTGAGCATACTGCAAGTTCTTATCCTAATGATATTGTTTTAATTGAAGCTATTGCTATTTTGAAACGAAAATGGTTCAATTATTTTAAAGACATTTCATTACTTTATCTTATTGCCATGATTTTTTTTATCATAGATTTAAATTAGAATGTTTGAATAATGTCTTACAAGCTTACAATGAATATTTAAATCTAGATAATGAAATTAATATTACAAGAATAATAGATATAATAAAAATTGATTTAATGGATTTATTTAATGATTATGTTAATATATTTAACTTACAATCAGTAGGACAATATAATAGTAGCGAACCTGTAATACCTTCAAGACTTAGCGTATGTGATCGTTGGTTACTACAACGAAAGAAAAAACATAGGGATAACACAAATAAAAACCTGAAATTAGATAATTATTTATCTACTAATTTCGAGTTTACTACTGAGAGTTTAGTGAGTAAAAATTTTCAAGTACTTGACTGGTGGACCGACATCAAAATGTATTTCCTGTATTATCAATTATTGTTAAAGAGGTGTTGGCAGCATTTATTTCCATCGTTGCGGTTGAGCAAGCCTTCAGCTTATGAGGCAATATTTTGGAAGTGAGAATGTCTTCATTACATCCAAGCACTTTAAAAGCAACAACATGTGTGGATGATTGGACCCGAGCTGATCTGAGGCAACGAGAAGATGTCTCCGATGACTTTGAAGACTTGTTCGACAATGCATCTGCAAGTGCAATCAGAACGAGAGCTGAAGGATCAACAGACACTGATAATGATGATGATTGATGAGTAAATAATTGTAAATTGTAATGAGAAACTATCTTTAAAATATAATGGAACTACGTGAGTTTTAATTCCTCTCACTCCTGGAGAATACATATGCAACTTAAGTTTTTAAAAATTTAAATTCAAGCTCTTTAAATTTATTTTTAATTTAATGTAATATAAATTCAAATTCATAATTATAAATAAAAATTTTAATCTCATTTTTTTTAAATAATTATAAAAAAAAACTGTAGGGAACCGGAACCGTTCGGTTCGGTTCCGATTCCCGATTCCACATAAGTGTAGAATCGGGAACCAACCGGTTCGGTTCCGGTTCGAAACGGAACCGGAACGGTGGCCACCAGTGGAGTTTTGAAATTCGAACCGTTGGATCGGAATGGGGCTCCAGTACAACCCCCACCCTCGGTTCTAGATATATTATATATTACAATGACTTCCACAAACAACTGGGGTAAATTAACCAAAATCATTTTTCATTTTAATAAACAAAAACATCATTTTTGGACTAAATTATCATTGGTTAACAAAAACACTAAACTTCATCATCTCTCAAACTATTAAATTATAACGTATGTTATGCATTAAATGTGTTTTGCACAAAAAAAGTAATTAATCAATTAATTTTCATGATTTATTAAGATAAGAAATGCTTACTATACATTAGTAGATAGAAAAATTGATTAAAATTCTACAAAATGGCCAATTTAACAATTTTTAATGACTTTCTCAAAAAAAAAAAAACAATTTTTAATGAAAACCCAACCAAAAAACACAATACATGAAGATGGTAGAAGAAAACTTGAGATTGTGCAATGAATTATTAGATTAAAATGGAGGAAAAATTTTATAAGTGGATTTTAGTCCAAAACTTATGTATTTATTTATTTATTGTTTAAAAAAATGAATTTTTATAATTGAACAAAATTTAATTAATCATTTTTTAAAATTTCTCCATAAACTGGAGCAATAACAAATATCTCAGGGAAAAATACATCCCTCCTCGAAAGAAAAATATAATAAGGATAATAAGGATAAAAATATCTACAAGCCCAACAGAGCAGCCGCCAAGAAACCCAGGCCCAACCAAGAGCCCGAAGAATATGCCTTTCTGCCATCACTGGTGTCTCTCTGCTGAATGGACGGCGAAGATGTACCGTTGAAATTGGGGTTAGGACCGTACAGGGACTGGATCCCCTGTATATCATCATCGGCCAATTCAACTCTCCTTGTCCCCGAAGAAATTGTAGGGTACATTATTGAATTTTCAACAGATGAATGCCCTAACCCTAACAGGTGTCCGATCTCATGAACAGCTACCGACTCAAGATCAATCGCCGACATCGATATCGACGTTGTCATATCATTAGCGATCACCCAGTTCTCGTCACCGTCAAAATGCAACCATCCACTCGGCGGCGAAAACGCGTGGGCTAGCGTACCCAGAACCCCATCAAACGCCTCGCCGTCACCGTGATCGCCGCTGAAGAACCCGATCCTGATATCGGCGGTTGAGTAAGATTCCGTTTCAGTGAAAGTCATCGTCGTCACTTCTGACCAACGATCAAAGGCCGTCGCAAATACGTTCTTGACATCGTCACTCAATTGTCTGTCGGGCGAGAACGCGTATGTCAGATCTTGCCTGTTCGAAGGCCAACGTGGCTTGCCGGGGAAGAAACTGTAGTGACCCACCGTGTGGAAATTAGCATTATTAGTGGCGTTATACGACGTCGGCTTGCCTGAGTTCATAGTGGTCGTGCCGTTGACTATATCTGGATTCCCGCATCTGGGCTCTAGGATGTGTTGCATCGTTTGACCATCGAGTTGACCGGTGGGTTCAAGATTGAAGTTTTTTTGATAAGTTTTGACTGCGGATTCCAGCATGTCATCGAAATCGTCGGTGAAATTTGAAGGCAAATCAGGAATGTAACCGAAGTAATGAAAGTATTTCTTGAGCTTGGCTAAGCCGTCCATCTTGTCGCCGGGATGGCATCCGGTGAAATTCTTGAAGGCGTCCCACGCGCTGGAGGTGGCGTTTGAGAGTATCCACGTGGGGATGGAGGATATATTGGGGAAGAAATGGGCTGAAGTTTGAGTTGGTGATAGTGATAACACTGTAAAAGCTGCCATCACAAGAAGCTGGTATCTCATTTTCGATGTGGGTGTTGGAGAAAGGGAAAAGGGAAGTGTTTGGTTCGGAAGAAAATGAAATTTTCTCTGGAAAATTGATAATGGGATTTCAAGAGAGAGAATGTTATGTATAACTTATTTATGGGAAGAAAATTCAGCCACGGATGAATATTGAATAGTTAATTGCCTTGAGCTCTTCGTCAAGCGAACTATTGAAATAAGTCAACGCGGTGAAAATTTGGCTTTTGCATTGTTCCTTGGTGGTGAGTTTATGCACTACGACCCTATTGACGACGTCGTCGGAGGGAGAAATATAAATAACTAGATGGGATTTATATTTATGCACAGAAAATCTTTTATAATTGATATTAATATAAAATAATCAAGATTAATAACCATCAAAATTATATTGAGAAAATTAAATAAATAAAATAAAGAGGAGAAATTTTCCTTTAAAATTCATTATAAAATGAAAAATATATATCTCATTATATTGTACATATATTTATAGTGATAACAATAACAAATACATAACATTTAACTCCAATCACTTATTATATTAGCAAATTTATCCACCTAGACAAATACATTTATTAGATTGAGTTCTTTCACTTCGTAAAAATGATAAACACATTCATTAAATCAAATTTTTTCACCCACTAAATACATCAAATATTTCAAAGTTTTGATTAATTAAATTTATTTACCTACTAAATACACCAAATATTTTAAAATGACAAGTGGTAACATAAAAGAAGATGCATGTTTCAAAATTTCAAAATGACATATGAAAACACAAAAATATATAGAGATCTGCTCCCCGTCAACGGTCCCCCCTTCCGTTGTCCAAAATTATTTTTTAACCCTCCCCCATTGTCCCCAAATTCATATATATATATATATATATATATATATATATATATATATATATATAATATATATATATATATGATTTAATTTATTTATTTATTACTTTTATTTTATTAAATATTTACTATTATTAATTTTTTTTGTTTATTTATTTATTGTTATTTATTTTATGTTTATTTATTTATTTTTCTTTTGATTCTTTATTAATTTATTTAACACTACTTGTTAACAAATTATATTTTTAGAGAAGGGTATATGTAATAATATACAGAAAAGAAATACAGACAAAAATATAAAAACAAAAATTCTAATTAGTGTTGTCTCCAAAATCTCATTTTGGCGCACTTGTTGATATCTTCAATACTTCGTACTAAATTCTATATTGTGTGTTGTACGAATGTGCTCGAATTGTTGTTATTTATTTTCTGAAAAAATATTTTGCTAACATAAAAGAAAATCTTTTCTATTATATATAAGTAGTGTCCAATACTTCGTACCAAATTCTATATTGTGTGTTGTATGAAGAGGCTCGAATTGTTGTTATTTATTTTCTGAAAATATATTTTGCTAACATAAAAGAAAATATTTTCTATTATATATAATTAGTGTTAAATAAATTAATAAATAATCCAAAGAAATTAAATAGATAAATATATAAAGATTATTAAATAAGTAAAAAAAATGAGATAAATAACTAAAAAAATTTAATTTATAAAATAAAATAAAATAATTAAATAAAGAAATAAAATAATTAAGTCAAAGAAATAATTTATTTAAAAGAGTAGGTGTATTATTTCATTCAAAAATTAAAATAAGAAAAAAAAACATTTATTTAAATAAATAATTAAATTAAAAAAAAAAAAGAAAAAAAAAAGAGAGAGAGTCATTTATTTATTTAGTTGTAATTGGAGATGGGAAGCGAGAGAGGGGAAGAGACAGAGGGGGAAAACAATTTTCAAATATAAATTATCACGATTGATGTCGAACACGACAAAAATTCCATGTAATTTTGACTCTTTATTAAGTGTTTTATTTATGTCGTCAATTTTCTTTCCTGAAGCGTGGTCGAAGTTGGGGGTTTAGCTGGCTTCGTTCGACACTATTTGCCCGGAAACTTCGGTAGTACACGTGGATAAAATGTATTGGGTGGTAGGTTGCATTCTATTGGGCCCTCAACTTTTAGGCGGCAATTTAGAAAAAACACGCAACACGCTTCGTGGGTCAAACCAACTCGGCGTCAGCTGCTTTAAAGGGTCAATTATTTTGGAATTTAATTAGAGAGAGCTGCTTTTCCCTCCTCTTGTCGAACGCGTCCCCCTCTCTCTCAAAATTTCCAATAACACCCTCAGTCATTATCATAAATGATTTTTTTAATTTTTTTTTAAAAAAAATTTAGTTGTTTAATTATTTTATTTTATTTTGTTTTTTTTTGTTTAATTATTTTATTTTTTTATCTCATTTATTTTTTTCTATTTTACTTGTTTAATTTTCTTTTCAGTATTATTTAATTTATTTAATATTATTTATGTATAGAAAATGTTCTCATTTATGTCAACAAAATATATTTTTAAGAAGAGTACATGTAATAATATACAAAAAAAGAAATACACGTAAAAATATAAAAACACCAAGTATATCAAGAGGAGGCTTTTGAGACAACATCAATTAAAATTTATGTTTTTATATATTTTTGTGTATTTCTTTTTATGTATTATTACATGTACTATTCTTTGAACATGGTTTAAACAAGATTGGTATAAGAGACTTTTCATTTGAAAAAAGTATTTGTTCGCAAGTTATATATATAATCGATTTAGTAAAATTATTAAATAAATTAATAAAGCATGAAAAGAAAATTAAATAAATAAAGAAATACAAAATATATAAAATTATATAAAGATTTATTAAATAAGTAAAAGAGAAAAAAAAATAAATATAAAGAAAAAGTAAATGAGATTAAAAAAAATAAAATAATTTAATCAAAAAAATAAAATAATTAAATTATAAAATAAAATAAGAGACTTTTCATAATTAAATCAAAAGGTAATTTATTTAAAAGTAGAAGGGTGACATCATCATTTTGCAGGGGACAAGTGGTAATTTATATAAAGTTTTCTAAAAGCCCATGAGACTCAAATGTTATCCGGTAGACCCTAATCATGATCCTTGATGCCTCAATCGATATTATTTGATCACCGTCCTAGCCATCAGTCTCATATTATATACTGTCCCAATAGACGTTATCTAACACACTCATAAATTGGATAAAGTGGTTCTTTACTCCCAAATATAAGAGTGCCGAAGTAATAAAATAATTCGGTAGGTCCGGAGTCAATCCACATTAAATAAATTTAATAGGATAAAATAATAATTGAGTGAAAAGAAAAAGACTGAATTATTTGAAATGATTTACAATTTTAAATTGGACTGTAAAATAAAATAAAATACTAGGGCTCGGGGATCCACTTTTAATATTTCAAATTTAGAAATCTTATTTTTTATAATATATAAATTGTCATTATTACCCAGTTATTTTATTTCAGGAATTAATTATGACAAAATAAATAAAACCGGCCATAAAGACAGTAATAATATTTGTCTATAACAAATTCATTTGGGTACTCAATTATGCCAAATAAATAAGACGAACTATATAAGCGATAACAAAGTTTGTCAATAATTAATCCAAATCCAAATTAAATATCAATCATTAAATTATAATTTATATATTATATTATAAATAAGATTAATCTATATTTTTATATTAAAAGCTTCACCCTTTACCATAATAAGAAGAAATTAGCTACTCATAATTTGAATAAAAACACTCATAATCTTATTACTGAAAGAAAAATAAATTACAAGAAAGCTTAAAACAAATAAAATACACAAGAACTAAAATTTCACTAAATTTCAGAGAAAATTATGGACTCTCGGGCTGAAAAAAAGAGGTGCATAGCACATCTTACGAATGCAATTGCATAGAAATTATTGCAATTGCATGTGAAGGAGGGCTCCATCTACCGAAAGGTAGATGACAACCATCCACCATTTTTAAAAAAAATAATAATTACATATGACATACTTTGAACTTTTCATCAACTTCTGCATTGAAAACTTCAGGACTATAAAATCTTGTAAACAGTAAACTTGTAGATATTTGAGTATTTTTTCATCTGGAATTGGAATTGCCTCTATCCGATATTGGAGTAAAACTTTATTGCCAAAATACGAAAATTGCGCAATGTTGGAAATTATGAAATTATACACTATTAGAACTCCATTTTAAGTTTATGGTTTCCAAAATCCAAATGTCACGTCCATTTTCTAGTTATGCATCCAAAGTATTATTTCACCTACATAAGAAAGTTTGTCAATAATTAAGACAGATGAAAGTTTGTCAATAATTAAGACGAACTATATAAGCGATAACAAAGTTTGTCAGTAATTCATCCAAATTTAAATTAAATATCAATCATTAAATTATAATTTATATATTATATTATAAATAAGATTAATCTATATTTTTATATTAAAAGCTTCACCCTTTACCATAGCAAGAATAAATTAGCTACTCATAATTTGAATAAAAACACTCATAATTTTATTACTGAAAGAAAAATAAATTACAAGAAAGCTTAAAACAAATAAAATACACAAGAACTAAAATTTCACTAAATTTCAGAGAAAATTATGGACTCGCGGGCTGAAAAATGAGGTGCATAGCACATCTTACGAATGCAATTGCATAAAAATTATTGCAATTGCATGTGAAGGAGGGCTCCATCTACCGAAAGGTGGATGACAACCATTCACCAATTTTTTTAAAAAATAATAATTACATATGACATACTTTGAATTTTTCATCAACTTCTGCATTGAAAAATTCAGGACTATAAAATCTTGAAAACAGTAAAGTTCTAGATATTTGAGTATTTTTTCATCTGAAATTGGAATTGCCTCTATCCGATATTGGAGTAAAACTTTATGGCCAAAATATGAAAATTGCGCAGTGTTGGAAATTATGAAATTATACACTATTAGAATGCCATTTTAAGTTTATGGTTTCCAAAATCCAAATGTCACGTCCATTTTCTAGTTATGCATCCAAAGTATTATTTCACCTACATAAGAAATAAATATCACAATAAAAATATATAAAATATAAATTTAATTATTATTTTACAAATGTGTTAAATTGAGAGAATTAATAAAATTATAAGTGTAAAATGATTAGTTTATCTTTTATTAAGTGTATACTTTTTAATGTTCATCACACCCCAACCAGCTTATTACTAGTCTCTAGTAATTTAAGTAAAAGATAAAAAGAAAAATTCTTATCCAATTTAGTAATTATTTTATTTCTCACTATACCAATTTTCTTGAAAATGAAATTTTGAGAGAAAGTGGGGATTGTAAAAAGATAAAACTCGATGAATTCGATCCTACCGTAGAGGAACCAGAGATCCAACATGGTGAAAGATCTTCGAAACATGTTCTACGTAGATCAAGTAGAGTATGAAGGCCTCCAGACATATTATTTTTAATGTTGGAGCGGATGAGGAACCCCTATGATCAGATCAGTGCCCTACGCAGTGGAAATAGGTCTAACTCATGGATATCAAGCACGAGTGTAATTTTAAAATATTTAATGAAATATAATATTTCATTACGAGTGTATAGGAAAAAACTGGGACTGAATCAGAATCCGAAAACTCAAAAATGGGGAAAAATAAAATTCAACGTGCGTAATGCGCGTGCTACAGTGTGCGCACACTGGCAACCGTTGTTTTTTTTTTTTTTTGGTTTCATTTCAAACCCTTCAGCTCTTTTCTAGAGAGCTAAAGGAATTATGGTATATCACAAACACTTCAAAAACACCCAAAATTAATTTTTAACATCAAAACCAATATCAACACATGTTATAGAACAAAAATCAAGTTTTTCAAAAATATCAAATATTTTTACAAAACATAAATTTATTCTAAATACGCACTTGCGTAAATTTTGAATCCAAAACACAAACCAAATTAGAATCCGACAATGAAATGACTCGTGAATAATTCTCTGTCACCTAAAGGTGGTTAAGTGATTTTAGAATGATAGCCTTAGCTCTAAGCTATTAACTAGAGTTCCAAACTCTTATTAATTGTTCCATGTCCAATGAGAATATTTTTGACCTAATTAACAAGCATATTGTGTTTATACTTCTAAAGCATCCTAACATAATTTATTATTCTTATTTCAACATTAAGTTATATAATCATGCATAAAAGAATATAGCTTAAGAGAAGTTCAAACTTACCTCGCAAGCTTGATGCAAAGATCCAATCTTCTACTTTTTGTTGAAATGGTTGGAGAACTTCCAAGGATTGCAAGCTTCACTCCAAGATCCAATCTTGATTCCAATGCCAGCAACCTTCACTTTAAGATCCAATCTTGATTTCTCCTAATTGAAATGTTGTAGAGATCTCACAAAGCTTCTCTAACCAATTCTCTAACTTAGGCTAATTTATATAATTCTTGCTAGTATTTAACTTTTTCAAGTTTTTTCTTTGCTTGTATTTAGCTTTCTCAAGCTTTTGCTTTGCTTAATTAAAACCTTCATAAAGCTTGCTATTTATAGCAAAACTTAGGAAATTTTTAATTAATAAAAGTTGTAATCAACTTTAGATGGGCTTAATCTAATTTTTCCAAATGTGTATAATTAGGTATGACTAATCTCCATTGTCTAACAATCTGATTTAATCCAATTAAATCAAGACAATGATTAGGAAATGGATTAGTTTAATGTTTGCCACTTTGATTTAATCCCACTTTGATTTAATCCAATTAAATCAAGCCAAAACCACATATTATTACATACTTACAATTACCATAATATACTCAAATAGTAAAGATAATTATGATTTTACAATTAATCCATTGTGTAATTATTGAATTAATCCAATTAGGTCAAAGTAAATAATCAAGGTTATCCAATAACATGTGGTTATCTTAGTTGATAATTATAATATTGAATATTATCTTTTATCAAATTAATCGGCTACACAAGTGCTAAACGAGTACACTTTATATTGAGACTCCCTAAGTTCAGACACGTCTGTCATATAAGCCTAACTAATATGTACGCTATTCGGCCACCTCCGAATTCACGAAGAACACAAACGACCTTTCTGAACTATACAAGTCGAGGTCATCACATATGTTTAACAATCCTTCCGTCGTAGGCTATCCGAATTGTGCTTAAGAAACATAGAATACATCGTCAAGTTTCCGAGGCGCACATCTCATGTCGACATGTCCGCGATTCTTTATAACTGATGTAATCCACATTAGGTGATCCACTTTGGCCAAAGCTTTAAGAATCGTGACTTTACTCACATGGATACTTGAACCCCTTATGGTACACAAACGGGCCGACCGATTATATCTTGCTTCGCACTTGATTAATGAGTGCATCGGTCCACACCCAACGAACATCTAGAGGTCAGACCATGAAAGGCTTTTGACATATATGGCATCAAAGTATGGAAGATCTCACACGAAATCAATGATATCCTATAGTCAAAGGATTATATATACTACTCGACTCGATGAGATTTATATTGACGGTGGTGTGTACTTCCAACTATTAGGAATCACCTGTGAGTTATTCAATATTCGGTCCAACCAATACCCACACGTCTATACGAGTTTCCAAAACTCATGGTACATCGGGTTAAATAATTGGAACTCCAATTCCAATATACGACATATGCTAGTCTTCTAGGTTATAGGAATTCAATTGTATTCCAAAACCAACGACTATATATATATATATATATATATATAAGAATAGTTTACAATAGTAATATTTATCCAATGTTGGACCACCTAATATCCAGTATTACTATAAGATTATTCTAAGGTTAATATCATTCTTATCATATCTATACATCAATCTAATACACATAATGAAAATACCATTAATAAGGTATGAAATGAAAATATAGTTATTTTATTAATAAATAATAAAATATACAATTCGGATTGGCACTCCAAACACCAACTCCAACAAACTCCCACTTGTTTAGTGTCAATCTGGATGGTACCGCAGTCCAATCTCCTCAACATGTTTATCGAAAAACTTAGGAGGTAAGGCTTTTGTAAGAGGGTCTACTATGTTGTATAGTCTTTAAACCTTCAAGGACACTATGTCATTTCATTCAATTATATCTCTAATTACGCGATATTTACTTTCCACGTGTTTAGAATTGGAATGTGCTCTCGGCTCCTAGTCTGCGCAATGGCTCCGCTATTATCACGATATAATGGGATTGAATCCGCAATACTAGGCATAACGCTAAGTTCCGTGATAAAATTTCTAATCCAAATAGCTTCTTTAGTAGCTTCTGAAGCCGCTATAAATTCTGCCTCAGAGGTGGAATCAGCTGTTGAGTCTTGCTTTGAACATCGCCAACTAACCGCACGACTTTTAAAGGTAAATACATAACCTGATGTAGATTTTCTATCATTTGGATCCCCCTAGAAGTCGGAGTCTGTATAACCCTTAATTTATAGCTCATTTTCTCCATATGTCAGAAACTTATCCCTATTACCCTTAAGATATTTTAAGATATGTTTCACGACTGTCCAATGATCATTACTTGGATCAGATTGATATCGGTTGGTCACACTATTGGGGTTGGTGCTCAGAGCGCCAATCTGCATCGTATTTATGTCTGATTCATGAATACGATCAATTCCTTTATCCATAATATTACTTATTTATGGTTTCACCTCTTGTTTTTATATACGTATTCGATCTGATTACGATTAGATTGAAACTAAATACGGTTTAGTGATATGTATATATTAGACAAAGGCCCGATAATATATATTACAGTACACAGTTACAAAGGTAGTTTGTAATTGACATTGAGAAATGTCACTGCTAAATGTATATTATTAAATATTTTTCATGGTCGAGATTTACTAATACGGGTGTTTAGTCAAATCCGTTGAGACCGGTACATGTCGTATATCGAGACTTGGTCCGATGGTTTATCCCAATGAACCATGAGTTTGGGGAGACTCATATAGATGTGTAGGTATTATAGTGAATAAATACTGAACGACTCACCGAAGATTCTTAATGGATGGTACACCAACGTCAATAAGAATCTTCTCGGGTTTAGTAGCATAGTGGTCCTTCGACTTGAGATACCACTGTGGATATATGAGACATTCTCCACACTTAGATGGTAGTCACGTCACTGATCTATTTAGATCAGACCTCCGCTTGTTCGTTGGGTGTGGACCGATCCTCAGGATATCCTGTGTGTATCAAGATAGGGTCCGTCAGTTCTGTGTACAGAGCATATGTAGTCCATATGTGATTAGCAATCTGTTAAATCTGTGGCCACAGTAAAATTCGGAAGTAAGTTCCGAGTGTTATTTAGAAATTGCTAATATAAACGTCGACGGGATAATACCTATAGAGATTTGACGTTTACATCTATATCTCTGGGATTATCCGGATACCTGTGATGTAGGGATTATACGTATGCAATGACCTCGACCTGTATGATTCAGCTAGTTTATCCGTGGTCTTCATAATTTACGGGTGGGTAAATTATGGACACGAAATTGGATTTTGTGACGGATATACCTGAATCTAGAGAGTCTCACTAATGAAATATACTCGTAGAGCACTAGAATAACTTTTATGAATAATGTTGATTATTTATAAATCGTTTAAACGTTAAACGAAAAAAAACTACATGTAAATGGGTCGAACCGTCATTTCCTAATTAATCTGTATTTATATTTAATATATGATATTATTAAATACAAATTAATAAATTATCAAATAAAGGTATTTGACATATATAATTTATATATGTATTTGAGATATTTAAAGTAAATATAATATATATATTTGAGATATTTGTATTTGATTAATTAATTAATTATATAATTGTTAAATAATTAATATAATTAAAATATAAATATCTTATGAAATGATAAAGTTAGGAAATCATTATAAGTGTATATTGTTGACTTTTGCATTAAAGGAAAAAGGTTATCAAAATGTGATGATGACTTAGATATTTGTTTTAAAATGTTAAAACTTGAAAATATCCATTTCCTTTACTACATGGAAAATTCGGCCATGACCCTAATTTAAATATAATTATTATATTTTAGAGTTGCAATTGTTGACTTACTTTATTCATTAAATTATTTGATGATTAAAGTTGCAAGTTGACAAGTTGAATTTAAATGAAACAAAAATAAAATATTTAGATATTTTGTTTCACCAATTTCGGCCAAGGCTAATTTTGGGAGAGTATATATTGTTTTGTTTCATCTTTTAGGGTTAGAGAAGTTCATTAGACACAAAACATAATACAAAAGTAGTTGAGAGAAAAGCTTGGAGGCTAAATGAAGATGACTTTGAAAATCATGGTTTTGTAAGTTATTCTTCAAAGTCTTCAATATGAAAATTATTTCTAACATGCTTAGAATAATTTTTTGTTGCTTTGGTGTTGTCTCTCTTCTTATAGTTTGTGTTTACTTTGGTTGTGAACTTTGATGAAAGATTGATGCATGTAAGTAAGCTTGAAATGGATTCAAAGCTTTACTTTTGATTTTTGGAAAATCAAGTTGCCATTCTAGAGTTGGTAAGCCACTCCTTGGTGACCTAGAATTGTTCTAGAGTTGTTTCAAAGTGGTGAGGCTAGATTGGTAAAGTATTGAATGGATTAAAGTGTTGGATTTTGTAAATTTGGTGAAATTGGACAATTTGATGAAATTGAAAAATTAGGTTCATAACCCACTCAAAATTTGGGGTTTTTCATATATGTGATGTATTATGGTATGAATATGATGCATGTAAATTTTTGGGATGATTGGATTTGATCTTGGCATGTTTTGAACAAAAGGGACCAAAATGCAATTACTTGAAAATTTGGGGTGCTTATGGCAATTACTCAAAAATTGGGGATTTGTGTGAAATGTGATTTTGATTCATTAGATGTGTTGATTTTAGAAATAATTTAGAATCATCCAAAATTATATTTGATAATTTTGTGTTAAAATAATCAATTTACAAAGTTATGGGGCAATTCAGTAATTACCAACAAATATGATTTCTTGTGTAATTTTTCAGAATTTAATAATTGGATAATTAAATAAATAAGTTTATTTAATTGATCCGAGAAAAATTTTTGAAATCGGAAAATTTTGATTTTCCGCGATTCTGCTGTGTTACCGATATTCCCCCTTAAAACCCCCTCAAAATGGTATAAGAGAGAGTCTGATTTTGGCCACCCTAATATGATTATGCCTTTTAAATTCAATTTTTAATTTATTCTTTACTTGTTGCATGCATGAATTTATTTAATTTGATTAAATAAATTAAAAGAATCTTTTGCGGAAAATCCCTAAATAATAAGGTTTTATGTAATTTATGTATTTGATGCATATTACATGGTCTTTCTTGTCAATACGGTTTATGAATATTTTTTGTGACTACATCCGATACCGTGCCTCTGCTGTGAGGGTGTAGCCGATAGAGATTTATTTATGCCGGATGTATATCAGATACTAGATGAATTCAAGCGAAAGCGGAATCCTGAACGTTCCCTAGTTGTCAGGATTACGCAAGTAGCTTGAGTTTATCATTGACGAGTTTTACCTTGGTACGTCTCATTGTGGACCTGCCCTAGCAGTGACAACGAGAAACAATCAGGAACGAAAACCCAGTAGTCACTAGTGAGTGATTGACAAATGAGTTGTCTACATGATAAATATACGTGGGCGAGACCGTGCCTCTGCTGTGAGTCGAAATATATTCATGGGGTCCACTTCCCATTATGGAATTTGATTTAATTATTGAATTCTATTTTTCCATTGGGGATTACGGTATTACGTAAAATAATGGGAGACACTGTTGAGTTTAAAATATTCCATAACTTAGGAAGTGTGTACTGTTATGGAAATTGCCGCTTGTTTGTTACCTTATTCTATTGTTTAATAGAATTGAAATTTTATTCACTGCACACATATTTTGATATGTTATCTGACTTGACTCTTGGTTGCAGTTATTATAGAATAGGTTCTAGATACAATTAGACTATGATATTATTAGATTGGTCTAAACCATCGGGAACTGTTGTTCCGATTTTCTTGAAAAATCAAGATGATTAATGACTTAGTTTCTAAGTCATGATTGATAATCTAGATATATATCCCTTTTAGGATATAATACTATAGAGAGGATAGTTTCTTGTGCAGTAAGAATTGACATGAATAAGTTCATGTCTCGAGATTCTTGACTGGCATTAAGAAAGCCTCATTAGGTGTTTATTTATCTTATAATGACGTTTCTTGACTTTAGTGACTTCTAGAAGTCACGTGTCTGACACCATTTGCTAATCAATCATTTGCAATTGTTGTGGATAATTGAACGCAAACAGTAAATCTTAAGAAATGAGATTTGTATAGTTGTGTATAGAAAATATCGATTTTCACAATACGACAACTATAGGTATTGGATACCAGTTCTCCCGTTTAGTTATTTAAAATATTAGCTAACGATTGTTATTATATTTGATATCGGAACTTGTGACTATTGAATAATTACTTGTTTTTTATAAACAATTTTTTTATATTTTAAATATAACTAGTAGTGTCATTGAAGTAAAGATAAACATTAAGAAAAATTATTCGGTAAAATAAATAATTTAGAACAGTGCTTTATGAGTTTAATCACTTAAGCATTAGATGCTTATTCCGTATGGTAAAAGATGGTTTGATACGAGATCACACCACACATCCTTATCCATTTAATGAATATTGTATTCATGAAGGTGATTAAGATCTCGTTTAACCAATGATTGTCATTGGACCACCGGATTTATTTAACTGATACATGGGATGTATGTAGTTTAATAAATAATAATTGCTTAAGGTAGTTTTCTTTATTTCGTAACTTAGTTGATGAATTATCGTAACTTAGTTACGTGTTTCTGAAAGAACACATATTGAACGTCTTGAAATGATCAAGAACATTCACTATGTTATGATGAAACACATATTGAAAATTTTTGACTGGTTCAAAGATATTCAATCTGAAGTTTTTGAGAATTCTATCCTTAAAATTCATTACATGTCTTTGAACTGTTCAAAGATCTTTGATATGATCAAACATATGAATTTAAAGCAATTAGTTCTAAGGTTATTCAGTGAATATGATTCTTATTCAATATTATTCTTCCACGATTCCATCTTGATGGAATTGAGTAGTGGGAGTAATCGAATCTTATATGATTTGATTCATTCAATATTGAATGTTGCCGAATTAGTTTCAATACTCTTGGGGATATGCTCCAGTAACACTAGTTCATCTTTTAATTTAGGTTCCATTAATTTCTACAGTTACATATATAATATGTATAGATAGAAAATCTGAATCTTTACAAGTTTGTGATTTGAATATTTCTTTTATATAATAGTTATTTAATGGAAATTACTTACATCTCGGAGGTATAAGTAAAAGTTTATTGTTTATTCTGTTTAATAGAATATTATATTCTATTAGATATAATATTTTTCCTACGATCCTAAGTAATAAAATCGTTTTATTACTTGGTGTGTAACATCAAATGTTAACAATTGTAGAAAAGAATTGACTTATTGAAGTCAAATGTGAGAATGATAAATTATAATTGGAACTACGTAATTAATAAGATTAAACAACCCTTATACATCTTCCATATAAGAACAATATGATAACAGAATCATTTACGAGTATTTGATACTTAATAGTTCTATTGTTTTCTTACCGAAGAAAATTATCCTATAACTTATAATGGAAGCGATATTTAATATCGATTCTGAAAGTTCATCATTGAACCATAGATCTAAGATTGTTCATAGCATACTACGATCAAGTTTTGAACTTGATTAAGCTTTAATTATGAATCAGTTCATGATTTGTGCTAATTGTTTGCGCAACAAAAGCAATGTGAGCTTATTAAAGGTTTGACCTTTATAGTATGACAGTGAGAAAAGTTATACTAAGAAATCTATTGTAGATTCTGAGAAAACTTGTCTCTAGTCAAGCTAATTGAACAATTAAAGATATATTGGTTAATGTTGATATTAAACTGTACATTTTAGCTAAAGAATGCAAATTGGCATTTTTGAATGACTTATTCAGATAAGAGATCAGTTGTGATTTCTTTGTTTGAAGAGTTCATTTTGGAATGGCCATAGAGTTTGTGTTCTGCTGAGATATCAGTTTTAGTGTGCTAGCTTATAGAGCCTATTGTAGACTCAGATAAGTCTTCCGGAAATCCGTGTTCTATATTTTTGATATCAGTCAGATTGTCCGATCTTGTCAAAGTATAGAGAATACATATGTGATTGAAGGGTTAGTGGGAGCGTACAAATTACTTTCTAGTGTTATATATCATAACAACATTATCATTATTATAGTAATAATGAGATGTTTGTAAGGTAAAAGGTTTACCTAAGTCTTCTTTACTCCGTGAAAGCAGTGGGAGTAGTCTCTGTTATATACGATATAAAGTCTTATATATAAGATATAAGACTAAGAGACTTGTGAGATACTCCTATTAGTCGTACATTAGATATGATCTAATAAAGGACATAACTAGGCTATCTGTATGAGAGTTAGTATAACTGTTTGACAGTTAATGTGTGTCTTGTATATAGTATTCATCTTTCGTAAATGATGATTCCTTTTTCGAAAGAGATATTGATTAGAATGTATAATCAATCTTATGTATCATTTGATGATGACATAATGAATGCTTTATTATGTGCGATTAAAGATATCGATTTAATCGTAATTGTTACGAGTTATTTTGATATCCTATAGACCATAGGATGGATCTTGAAACACGTTCTTTGTGATATTTGAGATATTAAGAACGAGTTTCTAATTCATGGAGAATACAGTTTGCAACCATTAGGGTCATATTAGTTTTGAGACTAATTATGACGTTAGACAGTCTACGTCATAAAGAGTCAGAAAAGATGCAGTGGGAGTGTCACAGAGGATTCTAATTTGTGAGTGGAATTAGATGAAACTTATGAAGTATTGACTAATGAAGTTGCATAGTGACCTAATAAATTAGAAGTTTTGTATTGCTATTGTGCTTGCGTTGTCATTATAGTATTTTGGATTTGATCCCTAAATACTTGGACAACTTGGTAGCTGTAGCACAATATTGATGCCGCATCCGATTCATATTAATGTATAACTTAGGTTCTACAAAATATAAATGATGCTGACTAAGGAAACAATTGGGTTTGTTGGACAAACTCAATATGTTATAGCGAACTTACTTCTTGTTGCCTACCTCTTAAGTGCTAGGTGAGCTTTTGAGAGCCATGAGTATACGATACACATTGAGATGTGTATATGATACCTTGGGCACAAGAGCAAGTGGGAGAAATTGTTGGGGTTGGTGCTCAGAGCGCCAATCCGCATCGTATTTATGTATGATTCATGAATACGATCAATTCCTTTATCCATAATATTACTTATTTATGGTTGCACCTCTTGTTTTTATATACGTATTCGATCTAATTACGATTAGATTGAAACTAAATATGATTTAGTGATATGTATGTATTAGACAAAGGCCCGATAATATATATTGCAGTACACAGTTACAAAGATAGTTTGTAATTGACATTGGGAAGTGTCACTGCTAAATGTATATTATCAAATATTGTTCGTGGTCGAGATTTACTAACACGGGTCAGTTAGTCAAATCCGTTGAGACCAGTACATGTCGTATATTGAGACTTGGTCCGATGATTTATCCCAATGAACCATGAATCTGGGGAGACTCGTATAGACGTCTAGGTATTTATAGTGGATAAACACTGAACGACTCACCGAAGATTCTTAATGGATGGTACACCAACGTCAATAAGAATCTTCTCGGGTTTAGTAGCATAATGGTCCTTCGACTTGAGATACCACTATGGATATATGAGACATCTGATGAGTGGAAAATATATCAATATTTACCACCCCTTTTACTTAATATTTTGTTTAGTTTCTCGGGTTTGATGAACGTTTTGATGTGTTTTAGTTTATTTTGCAGATAAAATAATATTGGGACACAATGAAATCATTTAGGACGAAATATGAGTCAAATAAGGGCAAATATTGGACTTGACATATTAATTTGGAGATTGGAAACTTGAAAGGGCGTTTTAACGAAGTGCAGTTTTGGGAATTCCAATTTTACGCATCTGTCGTATTTTGGGCATAACGTTTTACTCCGATATCGGATTGAGCTGACTAAAGTTCCAGATTAAAGAAGACTCAAAGATATACAACTTTTAAAGACAAAATAATTTCTAATTCTCAATATTTGATGCCCGAAATTAATGAACTATTCAGAAGTGTGTTGTGTGTAATTATTAAAGTCACTTTCAATCATTTTCAAAGCAAAAAATAAATTAATAAATAAATAATAAAAATTATCAAATCACCACCAAACATGATAAGCAATTAGTGGAGCAATTAATAATGGATTTGGTGGATGATTTGATGGAGGTAAAATTTTACCTATAAATACCAAGCCATTTCATTTGTAAAATTCATACTTTCTTCTAAGGGATTCCTTAAGAATACTAAAAAGATTGTATCTTGTTTGTTTATTTATAGCTTTTAGTAATTAATTTCCGTTTTCGCATTTTCTTTTCTTTACTTTTCAGTTTCTACTTTCCGCAATTTACTTTTACGCACAATACTTTTCTCTCTTTAATTTTCAATTTTTACTTTTCAGTAATGAGGAGGTAACTCCCATTTGCTGGAGTAAAAGGTAAAACTTTTATTACTAATATTTAGATTAATCTCCATTAATTATAATATATAAACTAGTTAAAACCTGACTTAACGAGGATACAACCATATTGATTGGTTGGTAATTATTTAAATTGGTTTTAACCTGACTAAACTGGATACCGCCTGATTGGTCGGTTGGTAATTAGTTATTAATTTGACTTAATCTGGATACCGCCTATATGGATGGTTGGTAATTATCATGCAAAGTTAATATATTATATTAAGGGAGATATCTAAAATAGAAGTAATAAAAGTGGATTGTTTTACCTCAACATTTTCTTTTATTGTACTTTTACTTTTTTTAATTTTCAGCAATTTACTTTTCAGCAATTTACTTTCAGCATTTACTTTTCAGTAATTTACTTTCAGCATTTACTTTTCAGCATTCAATTTTCAGTATTTAATTTCAGCATTTACTTTCCGTCATTTACATTTCAGCAATTTACTTTTCAGCTTTTACTTTATGTCTTTTACTTTTCAGTATTTTTATTTTATGTCTTTTACTTTTAAGTTTTTACTAGCCTAGTTATGTGTTAGTTATATGGGGTTGTGATGAATTCTAATATCACCGGTTTATAAGGGGTTATTTTATAGTTTGGTGTTGTGATATTTTTATATCGTACCGCAAGTGTACGGTGTCAAGTTTTAGTATAAATCAGTGAAAGAGTTTCGAACCCACTGGGATTGCGTTAACTCGCACTAAGTACTACAATTGATAATCCTAACTTTATTTAGAAAATAAATAATAAAGATTTTTAATAAATAAATAAAATATAAAAATAATTAGATAGGAGGAACTAATACGATAGAGATTCTGGATCCTGATTTCACCTAACTGTCGCCTATGTATTTTTAATAACAATTAATCCTTGTTCAGTTATATTATTTATAAGTCAAGATTCCGTAAATATCCACTCCCTCTCTCGAGCATCAGTGAAAATATCATCAACTACAGACTTCAATATCTCTATAAAAATCCAATAGTTAACGACTCATTACGCTTTGTGATTCTATATTAACGACTTCAAAGGACTACAGATTCTCTTGAACTCTATAAAATCCTAGGTCATATTCTTTAGATCTATTCAAAATCCACTCTCTCAAGTGATAGATTCTAAACATTCATCATCTTCAATTGTGGCCAACAATTAAGAAGCATTAAACTCAAAAGAATATAAATAAATTAATAAAACTTCATAACAAAGTTGATAAAACTTCATAACAAAGTTGATAAATACAATACATCATTCTCCAGAATTAAGGAGTTAGTTCATGACAATAAAATAAAACAATGAATAACAAGTCATGAATCTAATGGAAATCATTAGAGTTCTAAGAAAGATTTAAGAAGATAAAACCCGAATTGAATCTCTTCCTCCTCGGACGTCACCGCCTTTGTCTCCTATTGTTGCTCTCCAATCCTCTCATTGGATCTCTAAAAATATTTATTTATGTGTTTTGTGCTGTTTATTAGCCTCCTCGTTATTCTGGACGAACTGTTATATTTATAGTGGAGGTAGGGAGTCATTGGGTATCATTAGGGATCTTAAAAACCCTAAAAATCGAATTCTGGATCGTATCAGACTCTCCCCGCAGCGCTGTGGCTCTTTAAGTGGGCGCCACAGCGCCAAATCCTCTGGAAAATGTATGGCAGGATTGGACGAAGAGGCGCCATGGCGCCTTTGATGTTGAATATGGGTGGCGCCATGACGCCATCTTTATTTCATTCAAGTGGCGCCATGGCGCTACTTTTAGTTCTTTCAATTAACTTGGCGCCATGACGCCTTTGCTTATGTATGTGGGTGGCGCCATGGCGCCATCTCCTCTGTGTTTAGTATGTAACTTTGGCGCCATGGCGCCAATGCTCCCATGCTCGTCCTGTGTTCCCGAAAGTTCCCAAAACACGTGCAATTATTCCCAGATCCATGTATTAATGCTCCTACAAATGAAACAAAAAATAAACTATAAATGATATTTAAGTATCTCGAAATATAAAAAAACAGTAAGATAAAAATACCGTAATAAGTGGGTATAAACCACACTTATCAAACACCCCCAAACTTAAGGTTTTGCTAGTCCCGAGCAAAAGATAAAATAAAAACTAAATTCAAATAAATAATTAAAAAAACTAAATTGACTAAGCCACTTTCTTAGGGATCATGATTGCATTTAGCGTATGCAATAAGCCTTTAAACCCCTAAGCGGTCCTAGTGGACGAGTTATAGTCTCGTGAAGGCTTACAGTGACGATACCCACAAACGTCATTCACACACAATCATACAAAAATATAAAAATTAACAAAACATAGTCTTGATAGTTGCACATACAATTTTCCTCAAAGAAGGTTTATAAATGAAATTAGAGAACCTTCAAAGTACCCAATTGCAACTCAAATCCAAATTATTGAATAAATTATCTAAGCTAGACTCCCAGTGTGTGTGTGTAAAGGTTCATTCACAGCTCGACTCATAAGTAAGCTAACTTAATAATTTCGTTTAGAAATTAGAATCGATGGGTCAAACCAACTTAAATATCTCAGTTATGCTCGATAATTGCTTTATTTCGTGCTCAGTATGGTATGATTTTTCTTTTCTTTTCTTATCTCTTTTGCTTTTCTCATTTTGCACTTTTTTTTTCAACTCACATACCCTTTAATGTAGCATTTCTCCTCATGGTGGTCCTAATACTCGCCCATGGGTAGCTTCACGCTTATCAGTTATAGGTGGTTTAATTTCTTTCTTTAGAGACATTTTTCTTTTTAGCTATACCACACTTCATAACACTAGCAAATCAAGATAGATATCTAAGCAAACGGTCATTCATCGACATGCAATTTCTTTAACTAATCATCTTGTCAACTACTTAAGTTTTCACGGTTAAAAACCTGTTTTTAAGTGCTTATGAGTCTAACATAAATCAGTTATTCAAGGCATCAGATAAAAGTAAATCGGGCACTTATCGTTTCTAAAATTTCACCCATAAATAAAATAATATCATCACATAATTTATGCTTTATTATCAAAGACTAAAACAATTTTTTTCTCAATAAATTAAAAAAACTAAATAGCAAGTAAACAACATGCACACACCCCCAAACTTAAAACTTGCATTGTCCTCAATGTAAGATAAAAAATTTAAAGAACAAGAGTGAGGAATAACACTACCGTGCATGGAGTTGATCAGGCTCTTACTGGTTAGAATTTGGTTGTGCGGGTGTTGTGTGTCTCGTGCTACCTGCGTAAATAACATGCAAATTAATAAATAGCACACAATAAAATAAAAATAAAAAATAAGGAAAATAAATAAATGCAATTAAATGCAAGGGTTGCCTCCCCGCTAGCGCTAAGTTTAACGTCTTCAGCCAGACGCAACCACCTAAATGGTGGTCATGGTAGCTTCTTCTTTTGTATCCACTGGTGACTTTGACATGAAAAAGATAGTTTGACAGCTGTGGCAGTTTTATTCAAATACCCCTATTGCTGCTTGGTTATGGAGGATGCAATCTGCTCAATTTGTGTTTCTAAGGACTTCATTGTGGCCTCCATATTTTCCATATGTGTCTCAATATTATTCAGCCTTGACTCATTCTTCTCAAATCTCGCTGAAGTGTTAGCAACGAATGTGCTCACAAAATCTTCTAAGGTAGATTTCTGCTTAGCTCTTTGATAGTCAAAACCAGAAGAAGGCTGCAAGGTATTCTCTGTGTTAGCATATGACAGGTTTGGATGATACCGGTTAGGCACAGGATTTCCTCTATAGCTGTTGAAGTTCCGATTGTTCACATATTAGACTTTCTCAAAGTTCGGGTTTCCTTCCAATAACTGCATATTCGTAGCTGCCACTGATTCAATAGATGGTACTCGTGGATTTATCAGGGCTGCTACTTGAGTGGCTAAGGTAGAAATCTAAGCTGTAAGTGCCACAAGAGGGTCTACTTCATAAATTCCAGCCACTTTGGTCACCGTAGCGCAATCATTTGGCCATTGATAGTGGTTAATGGCCATTTCTTCTAATAGATTGTAGGCGTCCTCAGCTGATTTCTTAAATAGAGCTCCCCCAGCTGCTGCATCAACCACAGTCCTATTCGAACCATTCAGCCCATTATAGAACAACTGAATCTGGACCCAATCTGCATAATCATGTTGTGGGCATCTTCGTAGTAGATCCTTAAAGCGCTCACATGCTTCATATAGAGTCTCAGTCTCAGTCTCCATCTGCTTAAATATGCTGATTTCTGCCCTCAGTTGAGCTGATTTAGCTGGCGGGAAGAACCTCTCAAGAAATTTTGTGGCCATATCCTGCCATGTCATGATACTCCCCGTCTGTATTGATTGCAGCCAATCCCACGCTTTATCCCATAAAGAGAATGAAAATAAGCGTAGCCTAATAGCCTATTTACTCACGCCATTTATCTTTATGGTATCTGCGATCTTCAGGAACATCCTTAAGTGCATGTTGGGATCCTCTACAGCTGAACCCCCAAACTGATTCCTTTCTACCATGTTGATCAATGCAGGTTTTAACTCAAAATTGTTGGCGTTGATTGGTTGATGGGCAATACCAGAATAGATATCATCAATGACCGGTTTGAAGTGATCTCTGATTGCCACCTGTCGTGGTTGTTCTCTATTTTTTCAGCTGCCATTGGTTCTTTTTCAATTTTCTTTCTTTTCTTAGTCTCCTCGCAGTTCTTTCTATTTCAGGATCAAACAGGAGCGAGTCGAGACTTGTGAATTTTCGCATTCACTGAAGCACCAAAAGAAAAAATAATCAATAAACAAAATAAAAATTAAAAATAATTACAAAACAAAAATAAACTAAAAATAAAAATCTAAATTAAAGCTAAAATTACTTGGTAGTAGTATTAATGTGAATTAAACAAACAATCCCCGTCAACGGTGCCAAAAACTTGTTGTCATATTTTTATATCGTACCGCAAGTGTACGGTGTCAAGTTTTAGTATAAATCAGTGAAGAGTGTCGAACCCACATGAATTGCGTTAACTCGCACTAAATACTACAATTGATAATCTTAACTTTATTTAGAAAATAATAATAAAGATTTTTAATAAATAAATAAAATATAAAAATAATTAGATAAGAGGAACTAATACGATAGAGATTCTGGATCCTGATTTCACCTAGTTGTCGCCTATGTATTTGTCATACCAATTAATCCTTGTTCAGTTATATTATTTATAAGTCAAGATTCCGCAAATATCCACTCTCTCTCTCGAGCATCAGTGAAAATATCATCAACTATAGACTTCGATATCTCTATAAAAATCCAATAGTTAACGACTCATTACGCTTTGTGATTCTATATTAACGACTTCAAAGGACTACAGATTCTCTTGAACTCTATAAAATCCTAGGTCATATTCTTTAGATCTATTCAAAATCCACTCTCTCGAGTGATAGATTCTAAACATTCATCATCTTCAATTGTGGCCAACAATTAAGAAGCATTAAACTCAAAAGAATATAAATAAATTAATAAAACTTCATAACAAAGTTGATAAACACAATACAAGGTTCAAGCATAGATTACATCATTCTCCAGAATTAAGGAGTTAGTTCATGACAATAAAATAAAACAATGAATAACAAGTCATGAATCTAATGGAAATCATTAGAGTTCTAAGAAAGAAATAAGAAGATAAAACCCGAATTGAATCTCTTCCGCCTCGGACGTCACCGTATTTGTCTCATCTTGTAGCTCTTCAATCCTCTCCTTGGATCTCTAAAAATATTTATTTATGTGTTTTGTGCTGTGTATTAGCCTCCTCGTTATTCTGGACGAACTGTTATATTTATAGTGGAGGTAGGGAGTCATTGGGTATCATTAGGGATCTTAAAAACCCTAAAAATCGAATCCTGGATCGTGTCAGACTCTCCCCGCAGCGCTGTGGCTCTTTAAGTGGGTGCCACGACCCCAAATCCTCTGGAAAATGTATGGCAGGATTGGACGAAGAGGTGCCATGGCGCCTTTGATGTTGAATATGGGTGGCGCCATGGCGCCATCTTTATTTCCTTCAAGTGGCGCCATGGTACTACTTTTAGTTCTTTCAATTAACTTGGCTCCATGGCGCCTTTGCTTATGTATGTGGGTGGCGCTATGGCGCCATCTCCTATGTGTTTAGTATGTAACTTTGGCGCCATGGCGCCAATGCTCCCATGCTCTTCCTGTGTTCCCGAAAATTCCCAAAACACGTGCAATTATTCCCAGATTCATGTATTAATGCTCCTACAAATAAAACACAAAATAAACTATAAATGATATTTAAATATCTCGAAATATAACAAAATAGTAAGCTAAAAATACCGTAGTAAGTGGGTATAAACCACACTTATCATTTGGGTAATTTAAAGGTTTACTTATTAAGTCTTAAGCTTAATGCTTCTTATTGTCTGATCACCAATAAGATTTATCTGGTAAATTTAAAATGAACTAGACATAGGGATTTTAGGTTTCAGCCTTAAACTTAATAGCCCACGATCTTCCTTGATGATAGATAACCCTTTAATAGATTTCCTTACAGGATAGACATATACCTGTCAGGCGGGGGTAGCCATAATTGGAACTTAAACTTAATGAATCTAGATAATTTGGTTGACATAGACATATGGTTCAATTGGGTTAAACTGGGTATTTGTGTCTGACCATCGACAGAGGCTTTTGCATAATTTAGTGTTCCAGGTTAGTAAACCGATTTATTACACAAACATAAAATAATCACTTCATCTTTTAAAAGATATTAGAATGATTCACAACCCTATATCTTTGTGTCTTTTGTTATTTTCCTTATTATTTTCTTTTGTCTTTTTATTTATTTTTTATTTATTTAGCAAATCTACAATCAACCAAATCAATCAAGCAAGCATTCTCTTCTCCCTCAATTATATATCTGTAAATAAATAGATTCAATAATTAATAACAACAGTAGGAATTAAGTCCTCATGGGATCGATATTTTTATACTACTTGAACGCTACGTGCGCTTGTGTTATACGCGTGTGTTTACGCCGGTCAAGTTTTTGGCGCCGTTGCCGGGGACTTATTTTTCATGAGTTATTAATTTTGAAGCTATCTAATTTACTTGTATCTAATTTTCTTTATTTTTATATGTAATTTTTATTCTTTTGTTTTCAGGTGATTGAAAAATGGAACGTTATTGGGAGATTGAAAGATTACGAGCTTTACTATAAGAAGATACACCCCAAATCTGGGAGTAACAATCCGATTTTCTGAGGCATGTTGTCCAGCCCAACAACTATCACTGGATGCCAGAACCAAGCAATACCATATTTTCTCAACAAGACGCAATGAGGAGATGTGACATATGTAATGGTAACCACCCGAGAGATCATTATGAGTACAACTACAATCAAGAGTGGCATAGATATCAAAATCCTTCATGGTATGAAGAACCATCATACTTTCCATCTTATCCACCATCCATCTACGATCTTCACCAAGAACCAGAACCATCAGAGGAAGACCAGATGATTCACATGCTCAAAGATTAGTTCGAGGAATGTGAAGCTCAATTTGATGTACAAATTCAGAGTCAAACGACGTCTATACAAAGGACGACAGATCAAGTTATACAATTAACAGATAACTTGAATCATATATCTCACGGAGCAAATTCAATTACTACTGAAGAAGCCTTCGAATATCCTGAGATTCATCATGACATTATAACAGAGGACGAGGCTGAGCAGTATCAAGAATCAGAGCTATCAGTTCAGGAGCCTGAACCAACAAGTCTCATTTTGATTTTTATTATTCTAACTCTGATGAGGATAAAGAAGCTGAGCTATTTGTACCAACTTCACCAACAAATGAGGATGAAACTTTCTATCCTCTAAATGAAGATCTTGGAGCTTCCATTGCATAAATGTTTGAAGAAGATCTACCTGAGCCAATCATTTCACTCATATTAGAGGATGAAGACCTAAAAACAGACATAACTTTACATCATCAGATTGACACTTATGGAGCATGGATTTCACAGATGACGGATGAAGAGTTGAATACGAAAATTTTAAAATTCATCTGTGAAGAAAAGATGGAGCAAGAATCAGAGCAAATAGAGAAGCAAATGTCTGAACTTATTGAGAATCCAATACATTCAGGCGAAACATCATTGTTTTGGGGAGTACAAATCAAAGATATCACCCAGAAGCTTGACAGAATGGAACTCTCATTCCAAGTCAAGCACCATACAAGATCTCCTGATTTTCTTTCTTTCTTTTCAGGAACCACTGGAGCAACAAGGTTAAAAAGGTGGCACAAGCACTGAATGAGACAAAAGTCTTTTTGCCCCTTTACCGTTGGAAGAGACCCTTTAAAAGCAACGCACACGAGATTGTCTTTAATCGGACGTCCAAAACGACGTTGAACCTCATTGACGGATAGATTTCAGTCACGTCTGGCTGAAGATGAAATATTTAGCGCTAGCAGGGAGGCAACCTATGCACTTTGTTGTAATTTCTATTTTTATATTTCGTGTATACATGTTGTAGAGTTTTTAATTTTGTGTGTTATTTTTGTAGGGAAAAGCTCAACCAAAACATAAGACAGAAGGAATGGTTTTTTGCAAAAATAAGAGCTAATTCATTAGTGATGGCTGAGTAAGGAATTGATTCTTGAGACACATCCTAATGAATTTATACTAAGCAAATGGCGTATTGCGTACACAATTCTGTTGCCTTAATTATTGCTTTGATTTTCTTTTCTATTGTAATTATCTTTTTTTTCGTAGACATGATCCAAACTTTTTGACCTTTCACGATTTCTTTTGTTGTTTAGCTAACAAACGTCATCTGGAAGATACTAGTGCTATTATTACTCACCATTTTCAGGTACTATAAATTCAGCACATCATTGCACTTTTGAAGGCATCCAGAGTTGAGAAAGAAATACATATAAAAATGGAAGCCACTTCGAGAAGACGAGTTGAAAACATCTGTGTGTTTTGCGGTAGTAGTGTTGGTACTAAACCACAATACGTAGAAGCAGCACATGAATTGGGTCGAGTCTTAGCTACAAGGAATATGCACTTAATATATGGCGGGGGTAATCTTGGACTTATGGGGATCGTTTCAAAGGCTGTATAGGAAGGAGACAGTCACGTTTTGGGAATCATCCCAAAACCCTTGGCAAAGGCAAATCTTATTGAACCATCAAACAGGTATGTCTGAACGATTGGTAGAAATGATTAATTGTGCTGATGCTTTTATTGCTTTGCCAGGTGGCTTGGGTACATTGGAGGAAATTTTTACAGTTTTATCGTGGGCGAACCTGAACATACACCAGAAATCGCTTGGACTATACAACGTTGAAGGGTTTTATGATTTTCTTTGTGTGTTTCTTGATGATGCCCAGAGAAATGGGTTCGTGTCAAAACCTATGAAAGAACTCATCTTTATTGCCAAAACTGCTCCGGATCTAATTGAACAACTCTTAGCCTATGAACCACAAGTTGACCCTATCCTTTCAAAGATAAATTGGTGTGAGGACGATCGTGGTAAGATGCGTCGGATTAATCTAGATCTTAACCTTTAATTTCCTGTAGAATTTCAGCTAACCAGGTATTATCTTCTAAACTCTTCTTCTACTGTTTAAGACATTGGGGACGATATCTCATTTAGGTTTGGGGGAGGGAATTAGTTGATTAGTACCTTGTTTTTATTTTGGGTGTTGATTTTATTTTTAGTCCAAAATTTTTCGAAAAATACAAAAAAATTGAAAAATTTTCAAAAATTACAATTTTTTTTTTGTTTTTGTGTTTTATTTTGACTAAAAAGGTGAAATTGTTAAGAGATAGCTGAGTAAGGAGTTTCCACTCCTGAGACGTATCTCAAACCTATTTAGGAACAAGTTAATTTTTGTTTATTTCATTTTAAATTATTTAATTATAAATTCTCCATAAAACGGACTAAAATGGATCTTCATATGTTCAGTTAGCAGATATTATCAACATACATAATAACATACGGACATGAGCTAAAATTGAAAGGTTTGTAATATTTAGTGCTCTAGTTTAATTGGAGGAAGCACCTCAAAAAATGATGGAGTAAAAAAAAAAAAATCTAAGATCCGAGTTATTAAGTCTGTAAGGGTGTTTTAACACCTAGTGCCCTAAAACCAACTGGTTTGGGAGTCACTGGCTCAAAGCTCGCTACATGGATAAAGGATGTTGCAATATATATATATATAATATATATATATATATATATATATATAATATATATATATATATATATATATATATCTGAAGTCTGAGTAATTAAGTCCGTAGGGGTGTCTTAACACCTGGTGCCCTAAAGCCAACTGGTTTGGGAGCCACCGGCCAAAGCTCGCTACATAGACGGAAGATATTGTATATAAATAAATAAAAAAATAAAAAAATCAATGAAAAAATCAGAAAATTCAGAAAAATTATTCCATTGCTGCAAAAAAGTGTGAATTCTGATAAAACTTTAGGACAAAAATATTACTCTCTTATCAACTGCACTTGTGACTGTGTGGGCAAAAATGAGTTGATTAATATTTTGTCAGCTGTGCATATGGAGAATGTTAAATATAATCGGAGAATTTACTTATTCAGTAATTTAGAAAGAAAGAAAACAACTAGTAACTTCGAGTAGAAGTTTCACCTGATTAGTCACTAATTTCTTTATTCTATTTTCTCTTGCCTTTTTGCTTTTGTGTGCATTAGTTTTATTTTTTTTTTACTTTTGTAAAATGTTTGTGGGTATCGTTGTTGTAAGCCCTCACGAGACTATAACTCGTCCACTAGGGACACCTAGGGGTTTAAAGCTTGTTGCATATGCTAAATGCAACCGTGATCCCTACGAAAGTGGCTTAGTTTAATTTTAATTGTTTCTTATATTTTATTTGGTTGTTTTGCTCGAGGACTAGCAAAATATTAGGTTTGGGGGGTGTGATGAGTGGTAAATATTTCAATATTTACTGCCCCTTTTACTTAATATTTTGTTTAGTTTCTCGGGTTTGATGAATATTTTGATGTGTTTTAGTTTATTTTACAGATAAAATAATATTGGGACACAATGAAATCATTTAGTACGAAATATGGGTCAAATAAGGGTAAAAATTGGACTTGACATATTAATTTTGGAGATTGGAAACTTGAAATGACGTTTTAACGAAGTGCAGTTTTGGAAATTCCAATTTTACGCATCTGTCGTATTTTGGGCATAACCTTTTACTCCGATATCGGATTGAGCTGATTCAAGTTCCAGATTAACGAAGACTCAAAGATATACAACTTTTAAAGACAAAATAATTTCGAATTCTGAAGATTTCATGCCCGAAGTTGATGAACCATCCAAAAGTGTGTTGTGTGTAAATATTAAAGTCACTTTCAATCATTTTCAAAGCAAAAAATAAATTAATAATAAATAATAAAAATTATCAAATCACCACCAAACATGATAAGCAATTGGTGGAGCAATTAATAATGGATTTGGTGGATGATTTTATGGAGGCAAAATTTTGCCTATAAATACCAAGCCATTTCATTTGTAAAATCCATACTTTCTTCTAAGGGATTCCTTAAGAATACTAAGAAGATTGTATCTTGTTTGTTTATTTATAGCTTTTAGTAATTAATTTCCGTTTTCACATTTTCTTTTCTTTACTTTTCAGTTTCTACTTTCCGCAATTTACTTTTACGCACAATACTTTTCTTTCTTTAATTTTCTATTTTTTACTTTTCAGTAATGATGAGGTAACTCCCCTTTGCTGGGGTAAAATGTAAAACTTTTATTACTAATATTTAAATTAATCTCCCTTAATTATAATATATAAACTAGTTAAAACCTGATTTAACGAGGATACCAACATATTGGTCGGTTGGTAATTATTTAAATTGGTTTTAACCTGACTAAACTGGATACCGCCTGATTGGCTGGTTGGTAATTAATTATTAATTTGACTTAATCGGGATACCGCCTATATGGTTGGTTGATAATTATCATACAAAGTTAATATATTATATTAAAGGAGATATCTAAAATAGAAGTAATAAAAGTGGATCATTTTACCTCAGTATTTTCTTTTATTGTACTTTTACTTTATTTAATTTCAGCAATTTACTTTCAGCAATTTACTTTTCAGCAATTTACTTTCAGCATTTACTTTTCAGTAATTTACTTTTAGCATTTACTATTCAACATTTAATTTTCAGTATTTAATTTCAGCATTTACTTTCCGTTATTTACTTTTCAGTAATTTACTTTTCAGCTTTTACTTTATGTCTTTTACTTTTCAGCATTTTTATTTTATGTATTTTACTTTTAAGTTTTTACTAGCTCTAGTTATGTGTTAGTTATCTGTGGTTGTGATGAATTCTAATATCACCGGTTTATAAGAGGTACTTAGACATATGGTTCAATTGGGTTAAACTGGGTATTTGTGTCTGACCATCGACAGAGGCTTTTGCATAATTTAGTGTTCCAGGTTAGTAAACCGATTTATTACACAAACATAAAATAATCACTTCATCTTTTAAAAGATATTAGAATGATTCACAACCCTAGATCTTTGTGTCTTTTGTTATTTTCCTTAGTACTTTATTTTATCTTTTTTATTTATTTATTTATTTAGCAAATCTACAATCAACCAAATCAATCAAGCAATCATTCTCTTCTCCCTTAATTATATATCTGTAAATAAATAGATTCAATAATTAATAACTACAGTAGGAATTAAGTCCTCGTGGGATCGATATTTTTATACTACTTGAACGATACGTGCGCTTGCGTTATACACGTGTGTTTACGCCGGTCAACATCCTCCACACTTAGATGGCAGTCACGTCACCGATCTATTTAGATCAGACCTCCGCTTGTTCGTTGGGTCTGGACTGATCCTCAAGATATCCTGTGTGTATCAAGATAAGATCCGTAAGTTCTGTGTACAGAGCATATGTAGTCCATATGTCATTAGCAATCTGTTAAATCTGTGGCCACAGTAAACTTCGGAAGTAAGTTCCGAGTGTTATTTAGAGATTGCTAATTGACTTTTGTATTAAAGGAAAAAGGTTATCAAAATGTGATGATGACTTAGATATTTGTTTTAAAATGTTAAAACTTGAAAATATCTATTTCCTTTACTACATGCAAAATTCGGCCATGACCCTAATTTAAATATAATTGTTATATTTTTGGAAGGAAATCTTCGAATCAGAAGGTATATCTACCCCTTTGGCACTTATTAAACACGTATTGGAAGTCATCTACTGTACTTGGTCGATTCGAGCATTGTACGGAAAGGTATTATTTATAAAGCCCTTAACTCCAAAGGAAATTTTATGCGCAGTGGATATAATGTCAGTACCCGTTAAGGTATCATCTATTGATGGATTGAAAAGCCGTAAGAAGGCAAGGAAACTTAATATTAAGGAGCCAGAGGTGGAGGTTCCTGAACTACAACAGGCTGTGTCGACTGGAACTCCCAAGATTAAATGGCAGTCGACTGAAATTATTATCAAATGGGGAAAAAGTAAAGCGGTTGAAATTGAAGAGGACATTGACAATATAATTGTCAAGATTCCATCAAGGTCGACTGCAATTTCTGAACCATCAAGCCTTAACCTTTTTATCAATAAGCTTCTGTTGGAGGAGGATGAGCAAAGACTATCCAAGATTGGCCTCGTCGAGACAATGAAGAAGGCGACGGCTCTAACTTACCAAGTAAGAAAATAACTAAAAAATGTTTTATTACAATTGTAGAATGGATTCTAATCGAATGTTTTTCTCAGGCAATGGATTGTAAATTATTCATGCAGTAATATGTCGAATCAAATCTCAGGAAGCATAGAGAAATGGAAAAATCGGTTGTAGCAATGAAAAATGAGATGGCCCAAATGAAGTCGTTTGAGAAAAATAATGAAGAATTGGAAAAAGAGTTGAATGAGGTGAAGGCTACTCTTAAAATGTAGGTTGTAGGTTGGGGGCATTAGCGATCCTGCAAGATAAAGGTAGAGTGAGTGGGAGTAGACTGCCCACCGGTGTGGTGGGTGTCGGGGACACTCCGACGCTCAAGTCAGTAGTATTAAATGAGTAATAAATAAGTAAAATATGAAAGCAAGGCTCATTATTACCTTATATTTCTTTTGGGTGGCCGTGAGGGCGGTGATAAGTGTTTAGGAATGAGGAATTCTGAGAGAGAATAGAGGATTGTATGAGAGTAGAGAAGCTTAACTTAGAGAACTCTCAGTTCCATGTCCTCTTTAGCATGAATCATGCTTCCATTATAAGTCAAGAAATACCACCTTTTTAGTTGGCAGGTGAAGGTAAGTCCCACAACGTGATCAAGATATAATTAATTAGTGATCAAAAATCTCATCATGTAGAGAATACATATCATGTTTAGCAAAAGAGGGAAATAGTTGGTAGTGACTTGATGTATGTTTATATTCTGTTTATTGGTTTGGCTTTTTGTATGTAGCCTTATATGCAAATAGTATAAGGTTTTGGGTTTTGCTTTGGGCTTTCCAGAATAGTGTTAAACTCTCTAAGCTGGGCCTCAGTCTATGGGTTTCATTGGTACTTGGGTCCGGAGAAAAGACGGATTTACCACTGGCCCAATTCTGGTCCGTACAGTCTTCAATATGAAAATTGATTCTAACATGCTTAACATCATTTTGTGTTACTTTGGTGTTGTCTCTCTTCTTATAGTTTGTGTTTATTTTGGTTGTGCACTTTGATGAAAGATTGATGCATGTAAGTAAGCTTGAAATGGTTTCAAAGCTTTACCGATATTCCCCCTTAAAACCCCATCACAAACTAATGTCGAAACTTATGTTAGGTGTAATATATAGCATATCATACATTATGCTTCTAGTACAAGAATCATATGTCAAGTTAGAAATTCTAACTCTCTCTTCCCCAGATTGAGGTGTCATTTTCTTCGAAAGATGTATGCCATATCGGAAAGGTACATTTGCTGCGTTATAGTTGGTAAAATCGTATATTTCTAACATCTTATCTATGTATGTTGATTGCGACAACCCTATAAGCTTCCTAACTCTATCCCGGTAGAGTCTTTTACGTAGTATATAGGAAGCTTCACCCATATCTTTTATGAAGAAGTTTTTGCAAAGGTATTATTTCACATTTTGCATCAATCATATATCATTTCCTATGATAAAGATGTCATCTACATATAGTACTAGGAAAATTGTCATGCTCCCACTCATTTTCTTATAAAAACATGGTTCTTCCTCGTTCTTGATGAATCCAAATAATCTAATTTTCTCATCAAATCAATGATTCTAGATTCGGGATGCATGTTTAAGTCTATAAATAGACTTTTGGAGCTTACAAATAAAGTTTGAAGTCTCACTGTATATGAAACCCTCTGGTTGTTTCATATAGATATCCTCTTCAATAAATCCATTTAGGAAAACGGTTTTCACATCCATCTTCCATATCTCATAGTCGTGATATGCAGCAATGGCTAAAAAAATCCTAATGGATTTTAGCAATGCTACTGGTGAAAATTTTTCATCATAGTCAATCACAGGACGTTGAGTGTAACCTTTAGCTACCAGTCAGGCCTTAAAGGTTTCCATATTTCCATCGAACAATCGCTTCCTTTTGTAAAACCATTTACATCATATATGTTTAACTTATTCAGAAAGTTTAACTAAGTCACAGACTTGATTATCATGCATAGAATCCATCTCGGATTTCATGGCTTTCTGTCATTTTCCCGAATCGATATCCAATATAACTTCCTTATACGTGTGGACTCCGGAATTCGCCAAGGGTCCCCAATCAGAATTTGTAAGTTGGGCACTAGCAATCCTGCAAAAAACAAAGTAGAATGGACGAGAGTAGGCTACCACCGGTGTGGTGGATACCGGGTATACTCCGACGCCAAAGTCAGTGGCAGGAAACAAGTTTGTAAATTGGGAAAGCAAGGTTGAATATTACCTCTATTTCCTTTGTTTGGCTGTGAGAGCCGTGTAATATATGAGGGGATTAAGGATTGAGAGCATGAAGTATTAGGGTGAGAGAAATGAGACTTGAATGAATTCTTCCCGTATTCTTTTCATATTTATAGATAAAACATGATCTGAGGTTTGGTGTATTTGGTAATGGTTTTGGAGTAGGTGAGGATTAGTGCTAGAGTTAGGTTAAGTGGAGTGGTGGGGATTAGTGCTAGAGTTAGGTTAAGTGGAGTGGTGGGGATTAGTGCTAGAGTTAGGTTAAGTGGTCACGCTTTATGATTTTAATTGTAATCAAATACATAATTCTTTGGGCTTTGGTTTCGGGCCTAACATGCTGATGGGCTAAAGGTGAAAGACAGTTTTACCCTTAGACCAAATTTGGCTCTTACAGTTTGTCCCTTACTCTCTAAGTCAAAGAATTTTTGTCTTAGAGAGTATATACGTTTGTGTCGAATGATACTAATCACAAAAGCACGTGACAAGAATGTATCACCTTCTGTTGGATTGTTTTATAAGAGCTTTGTGCAAAATGTGGGTTTTTTTGGAATATATCGCGTGTATCGTCTGGGCAGACGAAGTCTTAGTCCTTCTGTTTTGACTTGACTTATGGTAATTGATTCTTGGTCGTCTGATCAGTTTGAAGATCCATGGATACATTTGATTCGACATAAGTAATGGGGAACATTCTCTGGTCAACTGAACCGAATGTAAGTTTAGGAATCCCACTTGATTCGACAAGAGTCATGGGGAATGTCCCTTTGTCGACTGAACCTAATGCAGGTTCAGGAGTTCAACTTGACTCGACAAGAGTCATGGGGAATGTCCCTTTGTCGACTGAACCAAATGCGGGTTCATGAGTCCAATCTTGACTCGACTAGAGTCATGGGGAATGTCCCTTTGTCGACTGAACCAAATGCAGGTTCAGGAGTCCAACTTGACTCGACAAGAGTTCAGGGGAATGTCCCTTGTCGACTGAACCAAATGCAGGTTCAGGAGTCCAATTTGACTCGACAAGAGTTCAGGGGAATGTCCCTTGTCGACTGAACCAAATGGTGGTTCAGGAGTTCACTTGACTCGACAAGAGTCATGGGGAATGTCCCTTTGTCGACTGAACCAAATGCGGGTTCAGGAGTCCAATCTTGACTTGACTAGAGTCATGGGGAATGTCCCTTTGTCGACTGAACCAAATGCGGGTTCAGGAGTCCAATCTTGACTCGACTAGAGTCATGGGGAATGTCCCTTTGTCGACTGAACCAAATGCAGTTTCAGGAGTCCAACTTGACTCGACAAGAGTTCAGGGGAATGTCCCTTGTCGACTGAACCAAATGCAGGTTCAGGAGTCCAACTTGACTCGACAAGAGTTCAGGGGAATGTCCCTTGTCGACTGAACCAAATGCAGGTTCAGGAGTCCAACTTGACTCGACAAGAGTTCATGGGAATGTCCCTTGTCGACTGAACCAAATGGTGGTTCAGGAGTTTACTTTGACTCGAGATGAGTCCAGGGGAATGTCCCTTGTCGACTGAACCAAACGGTGGTTCAGGAGTTTACTTGACTCGACAAGAGTCCAGGGGAATGTCCTTTGTCGACTGAACCAAACGGTGGTTCAGGAGTTTACTTGACTCGACATGAGTCCAGGGAATTCCCTTGTCGACTGAACCAAACGGTGGTTCAGGAATTCACTTGACTCGAGATGAGTCCAGGGGAATGTCCCTTGTCGACTGAACCAAACGGTGGTTCAGGAGTTAAATTGACTCGACATGAGTCCAGGGGAATGTCCCTTGTCGACTGAACCAAACGGTGGTTCAGGAGTTTACTTGACTCGAGATGAGTCCAGGGGAATGTCCCTTATCGACTGAACCAAACGGTGGTTCAGGAGTTTACTTGACTCGACATGAGTCCAGGGAATGTCCCTTGTCGACTGAACCAAACGGTGGTTCAGGAATTCACTTGACTCGAGATGAGTCCAGGGGAATGTCCCTTGTCGACTGAACCAAACGGTGGTTCAGGAGTTAAATTGACTCGACATGAGTCCAGGGGAATGTCCCTTGTCGACTGAACCAAACGGTGGTTCAGGAGTTTACTTGACTCGAGATGAGTCCAGGGGAATGTCCCTTGTCGACTGAACCAAACGGTGGTTCAGGAGTTTACTTGACTCGACATGAGTCCAGGGGAACGTCCCTTGTCGACTGAACCAAACGGTGGTTCAGGAGTTTACTTGACTCGAGATGAGTCCAGGGGAATGTCCCTTGTCGACTGAACCAAATGGTGGTTCAGGAGTTTACTTGACTCGACATGAGTCCAGGGGAACGTCCCTTTGTCGAATGTACTATCTACTCAATTTTTTATCATTTGTCGAGTGATTATAAGGCATACCGGGGTTTGCTCAATATTTTACATTCTGTAGATCTTCCACGTGTCGTTTAACGGAGTAAAACCTAGCTCAAATAACGAGGAGTCTTATGGCGGGAAATAAACCGCCAAAAGAAGTAGTATAAGAATGGCTTGATGGGTTCATTTGTTTCATTTCACAAGATCAATCGATTTGGGAGAGAACTTCAAGGCTTCAAGGTACTTCTTTCACTCTCTTCGCGTTCTTCATTTGCTTTGATTATTCGTAGAGTAGCTTCAATCTGTTCTAAGCTAAATTAGGTTGTTTGATCTTTAGAATCATACGTTATTTGGTGGATTTGTGTTTGGAGATAGGAGTTGGATTTAATCTTTAAGGAACCCAAAACTTAGAAATTATTTGTTTGTAGACTCGCCGAATAGAATATGTCGAGTGGAGACTCTTTAGAAAGTTTAGGAGAACAGATCGATACATTCGTAGGATCATCATCGAGTGAATCGACAGAAGAAAAATCATTAAGGGAATGGTCGCGTCAAGAGTTTTTCGAGGAAGGACCTGTAACCGTTATGTCGCATGAAGTTCCGTTGCAGGCAATTCCTATTAGATCATTGGCAGCTGTCGAGGAGTTTAGTGGAGGGGTGAGCACAAGTGAGCCTACCAACATACTAACCAAGAACCCAGCCAGTCGAATGACGGCTAGTTTGCTGATGGAAATTAGGGTTAAGTATAGATTTCCTAGATCAATGGAACTGAGGGTGCCCTTGCCGTCTGAAAGGATCGATTATAAAATTCCCGGATGGATTGGTTTTTATGTAGTACCGTTTTCTAATGGGCTTAGATTCCCCATTCCGAGGTTAGCTTGAGAGATTTTGGATCATTATGGGATTGCTCCTTCACAACTAATGCAGAATGCTTGGAGGATTTTAATGTCGATTGAATGCTTAGCATTCGAACAAGGGTTATTGTTTGAGGTGAAGGATGTTTTATATTCATACTACCTCAAAGAGCATCTAACTGAAAAAGGGAGATATACTTTGTACCTTCGTCGTAAGAGGGAACAAATAGTTATGGGGCTTCCAACAAACGATAGGGGTAATTGGCAGTCAGAGTATTTCTTTATGAAAAATGAGGGTATCTTTGGGTCGACTGGAATGGGTCGAGTTTCAGAATATTGGAGTGTATTTAGTGAGTATCAACTTCTTCTATTAATAGATAAATTATCAATGTTATTGTCGTATGATACTAATGTATGGATTGTTTATTATGCAGGTCCTTTTCGAAACAGTTTATTCGACAAAACACCTCTTATTTTGTCGAAAACTAAAGCTCTTCTTGATCTACCGGTCGAACAAAGGGATTGGAGGATAATCTTGGTAGAGCAGAGATTAAGAGCAACTTTGCAGTGGAAAGAAATCTTCGAATCAGAAGGTATATCTACCCCTTTGGCACTTTCTAAAAACGTATTGGAAGTCATCTACTGTACTCGGTCGATTCAAGCTCTGTACGGAAAGGTGTGGTTTATAAAGACATTAACTTCAAAAGAAATTTTATGCGCATAGGACATGGCTTCGAGGAAAATAAAAGTAGCATCAATTGATGAGTTGATGAGCCGAAAAAAGGCTAGGAAGCTCAAGATAAAGGAGCCAGAAGTAGAGGTTCCAGAACCACAATTGGTATCGTCGACTGGAACTCCAAAGCACAAGGGGAAGTCGACTGAAATAGTTGTCAAAGGGGGGAAAAGGAAGGCGGATGAAATCGAAGACATCGATAATATAGTCGTCAGGATTCCATCAGGGTCGACTGCAATTTCGGACCCGTCAAGCCTTGACCCTTTTATTAAGAAGCTTTTGCTGGAGGAGGATGAACAGAGGTTATCCAAGATTGGCCCGGTCGAGTCGATGAAAAAGGCTGCAGCTTTAAATTACCAAGTAAGAAGGTAGATAAAAATTTCTTAATAATTTGTAGAATGGATTCTAATCAAATCTTTTTTTTCAGGCAATGGAGTGCAGTCTACATATGCAGCGATATGTCGAATCGACTCTCAAGAAGCAGAGAGAAATGGAAAAATCATTCGCGGCAATGAAAAAGGAAGTTGTCCAAATGAAGTCGCTTGAAAAAAGGAATGCTGCATTGGAGAAGGAGTTGAAGGAAGTGAAAGCAACACTTCAGATGGAAAAGGAGACTTCTGAAGTTACAATTGAAGGCTATAAGGATGCGTTCGAGAATGTGAAGAAGGAGAATGAAGAATTACTTGAGAATCTTGAAGGGATCGCTCTTGAATCTATGATGAAAGAACGCAGTCATCTGATGAAGGATTTCCTTGATGGGAAGACAGGAGCTTGGGAGCCTGAGAAATGGATTCAGCAGTATGACCAACTATTGGCAGGAGTTTCTTTTTCAGGCGAGGGTGATGTGGAAGAGAAAGGCGAAGAGGTCGACTCGAAAGTGGCAGAAAAAGAAGTAATTGATGGGGAGGGAGCGGTTGAAGTTCAAGAAACAGATAAGAAGAATGAAGAACTTAGTCGAATGGAAATCGAGCCGACTACTCAAGTTCAAGAAATTCTTGCACCTGAAGTTGCTGCTGAATGCATTCAGGAAGAAGTTGTTCCAGAAATTTGAATCTTTTGTAATTTTAATTTAACTTCCTTGTAGAACAATTTTAATGAATTAATGATATTTTGGGATGATATTTCAAATGAAATTTGTTATTAAGTCGAATCACACAATACATAAAGTAGATAATTACTCTGAATCTTAAAATATGAATAAATGCACGCTTAAATTACCGGTGAAATTGCTTAAGGTGAATTGCATTCCAACTATTGTGAATTGTCTCCCCTCAACTGTTTGTAATTTGTAGGCTCCGTGTCCAACAACTCTTGTGATGATGTATGGACCTTCCCAATTTGGTCCCAACTTCCTTCTCCACTTCTTTTGTGTTTTGAAAAACTCTTCGTAGTACCCAATCCCCTTCCTTGAATGTTCTGCTTCTGAAATTTTTGTTGAAATATCTCGCCATTCTTTGCCGATGAGATGCAAGTCGTGTGGTCGCCTTTTCTCGTCTTTCGTCGACTGTATCTATATTCATATACATCAACTGTTGATTTGCCTCATCACCAGCGTACTGGTAGCGTAGAGAAGGAATGGCTTCTTCGATTGGAATTACTGCCTCTGTTCCAAATGCCAAAGAGAAAGGAGTTTCTCCAGTCGAAGAACGGATGGTCGTTCTGTAGGACCACAATACTCCAGGAAGTTCGTCTGCCCATGATCCTTTTGCCTTCTCCAATATTTTCTTCAAAGTATTCAAAAGTGTCTTGTTAGAAGACTCGGCTTGCCCATTAGCTTGTGGAAAGCGTGGGGTTGAAAAACTTAACTTGATCCCCCATTTTTACAAAAGTCTTGAAAATGTCGACTAATGAACTGGGAGCCATTATCTGTTACAATCTCCTTGGGAATGCCGAAACGACATATGATGTTTTTCCCAGACAAATTTGAACTTCTTTGTCTCGTATTTTGGCAAAGAGTCCGCTTCAATCCATTTTGAAAAATAATCTGTCAAGACTAGCATGTAGACTCGTTGTCCAGGGGCGGTTGGTAGCTTCCCTACAATATCCATACCCCACTTCATGAACGGCCATGGGGATAGGATAGGATTCAGTTTTTCTGGTGGAAGATGTGGAATAGGAGCGAATCTCTGACACTTTTCACACTTCTTCTTCGTGTAATTGACTGAATCAATTCTCATAGTTGGCCAGTAATACCCAGTCGAATGGGCGCGTGAAGCAAGGCTTCGTCCTCCAGAATGATTTCTGCATTCTCCTTCGTGCAATTCTGATAGTACATGTTGTGCTTGATCATGAGTAAGACATTTCAAGTAGGGTCCAGAGAACGACCTTTTCAATAGTTGTCCATTAATATGGTGAATCTTGCTGCCTGCCTTTGAATTCTTCTTGCTTCATTTCTATCTTCTGGAAGCAGTCCATCTTGCAAGTATTTCATGATTGGTGTCATCCACGAATCGTCTAAAGTGATGGTGCTGATCTCCTTGTTCTCCTTCCAAATTGATGGCCAATTTAAATACACTACTGGAATTGATTGAGGCTTGTCCCCATGCATCGTCGACCCGAGGGTAGCCAACGCGTCCGCCTGAGTGTTTTCACTTCTTGAAACTTGAGATATGTTGAATTCTTGAAATGTCGCCTGGACTTCTTTAACTTTCTGCAAGTAGGAAAACATTTGAGGGTCTCGTGCCTGATATGAACCTTGGAGCTGATTCACTATCAATTGGGAGTCTGATTTCACTTCGATTCTTCTTCCCCCAAGCTCTTTGACCAAGCTGATCCTGCTATTAGAGCTTCATATTCTGCTTCATTGTTTGTACCCGGAATCCACATTTGATTGCTTGTTGTAGTATATCCCCATCAGGAGTAGTGATCACTATGCCAAGGCCACACCCTTTCTTATTGCTAGAACCGTCGACTGAAAGTTTCCAAAGTGAATTTGATTGGATTGAATTGACTTCAGTACCTTCCAATGGATTCTGAGTTGGACTGAAATCTGCTACAAAGTCAGCCAAAGCTTGAGATTTGATTGCTGTTCTGGGCTGGTAAGTGATGTCGTGTTCTCCCAATTCGACAGCCCATTTTGTTAATCTTCCAGTCAACTCTGATTGTGTAGTATGCTCCTCAAGGGGTACTCTGAGTAGACTGTGATATGATGCCCTTGAAAGTATGGTCGTAGCTTCCTGGCTGACATTACCAAGGCTAGTACCAATTTCTCCAAATGCAAATAACGTGACTCCGTATCAAGTAATGCCTTGCTTACATAGTAGACTGGAAGTTGGTGCCGTTCTCTTCTCTCGAATCAAAACAGCGCTCACTGCTTGGTTTGACACTCCACAAGTACAAGAATAACATTTCGTTGTCGAGTGGTTTTGACAACAATGGTGGTGATGTTAAGTACTGCTTCAACTCTTTCAGAGCTTGTTCGCAGGCGGAGTCCATTCAAAGTTTTTTGTCTTTTTAATGGCTGAGAAGAACATAAAACTTTTGTCTGTCGACTTGGAGATGAATCTGTTCAACGCAGCGATTCTCCCTGCTAGTCGCATGACTTCCTTGGGCAGGTTGGAGAAGGAATTTCAAGTATGGATTTGATTTGATCTGGATTTGCCTCAATCCCTCGTTGTGTAACAACATATCCCAAGAATTTCCCAGAAGCTACTCCAAACGCCACATTTTGTTGGATTCAATTCATCCCATACCTATTCATCACCTTGAATGCTTCTTCCAGGTGTTGCAGATGCTGATCAGATTTTGATGATTTCACCAACATGTCGTCTACATACACCTCCATTGTTTTTCCAATCTGTTGTGAGAACATTTTATTGACCATTCTCTGATATGTAGCACCTGCATTTTTGAGACCAAAGGGCATTACCTTGTAACAGAATATGCCCCTATTGGTCATGAAAGCTGTTTTTTCACTTGGTCGCTTGGATGCATAGGATTTGATTGTACCCAGAATATGCATCCATAAAACTTAGCAATTCGTGTCCAGCTGTAGCATCAACCATTTGATCAATATGAGGCAATGGGAATGAATCTTTTGGGCATGCTTGTTCAGATCTGTGAAGTCGATACAAACTCTCCATTTTCCATTCTTCTTCGTACCACCACCACATTGGCTAACCAGGCTGGGAATTGAACTTCTTTAATGGCACCATTTTGTAACAATTTTTGGATTTCTTCATCAATGATCTGATTTCTCTTTCTCTGGGGCAAACTTCCTTCTTTTCTGTCTGATTGGAGGGTAGTCTGGATCCACATGGAGTTGATGAGTAATCAAGCTGGGGTCAATCCCAGTCATGTCTTCATGTGACCAAGCGAACTGGTCATGTCGTTTTCGCAAAAATTCACTTAAGTCTGCCCGTAGTCTGGGATCTAGATTTGCTCCAATTTGAGTTTTATGGTCTGCATATTTGTCATGGATTTGAACCTCATCCAATTCTTCAATACTTGGAAGTGTGGGCTCTTGCGAATGAGGTTCATTCTGTAATTGCTATGCTGAATGGACCTTTGCCTTCATTGTCGTCGGTAGCATCCTCTGGAAGCAACTCTATCTCCCTTTATCTCTTGAATCCCCCACTTAGTAGGAAACTTTAGAGTTTGATGATAGGTGGAAATACTACTGCCCTCATTTCATGAATCCATGGCCTCCCAATAATTAGATTGTAGGCTGAAGGACAATCTAGGACTAGGAAGGTTGTCATTTTGTTGATTCCCCCTGCGTAGACTGGAAGGCTTATTTCTCCCAAAGTAAATTTTTTGTTCACCACTGAATCCAATCAACACAATCGTCTTTTTTGTTAATTTCTCTAATTCAGCTCCCATGTCTGCCAAGGCTTTTGTAAAGATGATGTTGGCTGAGGATCCTGTATCTACCAGAACTCGTTTGATCATGAAATTTGCCACCTGTAGAGAGATTACTAAGGCGTCATGATGAGGGGTCATGCTACCAGAGACTTGATGTCGTCTGGAAAACTCCATTATTAAGTTTGTAAACATTTTTTCTAAAGACGTCGTGGAATGTTGAAGGCTTGATACAATGCTCTGGAATGGTCGTTTGGCTGCTGAATATGATACTCCACTAATCTCTGATCCTCCTGAAATGATTCACGGTGTTATCGATTGGTGGAGGTTGAATTGGTGCTTCCCCATGTCCATCCTTCTCATTCCTCTGAGCTAAAGTAGCTTGCCCCTTCTCCGTAAGTAGATCCCTTAAAAACCCTTTGTTCAACAACTCAAGTACTTCCAACCTCAATGCTACACATTCAGCTGTTGTATGGCCGTAGTCTCGATGGAACTCACACCATTTGTTTGTTTCTTTATTTTTGAAACTTTCTCTGTTGCGTGGTGGCCACTTTACTTCATTTCCCATCTTTTTAAGTACCAAGACTAACTCTCCCGGAGATATAGAAAAATTGTAGTCTGGGAGTCTGGGTTTTTCCATCGGAATTGTTCTCAGCTCTGTATGATGGAGGTCTTTGATCAAAACCTTTTTGGTGGGGCTGATGTTCTCTCCTTGGGTGGTTCCATTTCTCCGAATGACGCTTAGGCATCATATTTGTAAATTCTTTATGTCGTTTGGTAGAATGGGCTGTTCTTTCGTTTGCATGTTGGAGGAAATGTTTTCCTTTCCTTTTATCTTCTTCCCACCTGATTTCAACTTGGGCTCGAGCCATAACCTGGTCCATCGTGTAGCACCGAAACTTGGTCAGCTTTTTGTAGAGTCCACTTCACAAAGTAACCCGTTCCTGAAAGCCTCCACAGCTGTTTGATGAAGGTCTGGGATTGTTATTCTTTCTTTGTTGAATCGAGCAACATAGCTTCGCAATGATTCTCCCCTCCGTTGTAGGATGGCACTAAGATCATCAGTAGTTTTTTCAAGTTTGCAAGAGTGGCGAAATGTTCAACAAATTTGTCTGCTAATTGTTGATAAGATTTGATGGATCTGTATGGTAGGTTGATGAACCATGTAAGAGCTGGACCACCCAAAGTTTCTCCAAATCCTCTGCACATTCCAGCTTCCCATTGATGAGGAGCTAAGCCTGTTGACATCATTTTGTATTTATAATGAATGACATGGTCGTCTGGGTCAGTGGATCCATCGTATAACTTCATGTCTGGTGGGCTGAACTTCCGTGGTAGCTCAACAGATGTTATCGTCTCATGAAAGGGGTATCTGAAATGGTTCCAGCTCTACTCTTCTTCATGGGAGTGGAGAGTGTCACCCCGGGTAGACTGGACATAATAGCTTCTTTAAATTCTTTCATTTCCTTCCTCATTGTGACGACAATTTGCTGGGCTTGGTTGACTTGGTGAACTTGGTAAGTTCCTCTGGTTCCACACATTTGATGGAACGTCGTCTGTTGTTCGTCAAATGCTCCTTGAAGGTTAGCTGGAGTGATCCGGTTGTTGTGTTGTTCTGATGTATTGTGAAGCTGTGTGGGTGATGAAAGTAGTTCCAATTGTTTTTGGAGGTTTATGTTGGAACTACGAAAGGTAAAATTCTCTTCTTCCAAAGCTTTCAATCTGTCTTGTAGTATGGCCAATTGTGATGCCACTGGATCAGGTGTTTGTTCATAGCTTGAAGTCATGATTGACTAAGCAGTGAGTGTTTGTAGGGTGGAAAGACTTTGTATGCAAATTATTGCTAGGGCCCCACGGTGGGCGCCAAATTGTGGACTCCGGAATTCGCCAAGGGTCCCCAATCAGAATTTGTAAGTTGGGCACTAGCAATCCTGCAAAAAACAAAGTAGAATGGACGAGAGTAGGCTACCACCGGTGTGGTGGATACCGGGTACACTCCGACGCCCAAGTCAGTGGCAGGAAATAAGTTTGTAAAATGGGAAAGCAAGGTTGAATATTACCTCTACTTCCTTTGTTTGGCCGTGAGAGGCCGTGTAATATATGAGGGGATTAAGGATTGAGAGCATGAAGTATTAGGGTGAGAGAAATGAGACTTGAAATGCTTTTCCTCCTGTATTCTTTTCATATTTATAGATAAAACATGATTTGAGGTTTGGTGTATTTGGTAATGGTTTTGGAGTAAGTGAGGATTAATGCTAGAGTTAGGTTAAGTGGAGTGGTGGGGATTAGTGCTAGAGTTAGGTTAAGTGGAGTGGCCATGCTTTATGATTTTAATTGTAATCAAATACATAATTCTTTGGGCTTTGGTTTCGGGCCTAACATGCTGATGGGCTTAAGGTGAAAGACAGTTTTACCCTTAGACCAAATTGGCTCTTACACTGTACGGTTTTTTTTTTTTCACATTTGGGTCTCTCATGGTGAGTCTTGATTTCGGTGCTTCTTTTTGTCTTTTTTGGAAGATGAACATTTTGATATCAAGTTCCAAGTGCCATCTAGAGCTTAAAATTCATTCATTAACTAATGATGATTATTTATCTTGTATCATTCACTTTCATACATTCGTAGAAACTATAATTGAATGTGTCGTAAATTCTCGAATCACTTCCTTAGAGTCCATAACGTGAGAAGTCTCGGGCCTACGGGACTAATTTATAGAATTTGACCAGTGTATTAGGCAAAATTTCTTTAATTTTGTGTCCAAATAGTGAAAAAGCAAAGAATCAATGCATGTTGAGTTTTTCTTGCTCATTAAAATAAGTGGGGTTTGAGTAACGGTTGGTGACACATTGTTGGGTCTTGCAGGGAAAATATTGGGATAATTTTGATCGGCTCTTTGGAACGATGAGTGAAGGGGACTGCTTTTGCTCTTGTTAATGAATCATACTTAATAGGATCTAGTCCCCAAGTGGTGTGGCTTGGTGGTGTAGGGTTTAGGATCTCACCTTGAGGTTATGGGTTCGAATTCAGGGGGTGCACTTCTTGTAAGAGCCTGGGACAGCCGGTGGTTTTACCTGCGCCGCGGTCCAAAATAGGTGGTTTGGTGGCGGAGTTTCCAAACGTTTCAAAAAAAAAAAAAAAGGATCTAACATTCTAAAATCTGCCCATGGTAAATATTTTGTCGGAGGTAGTTGGGATTCTGACTTTTCTTGAATCCATGTTTAAATTTAGAGACATATTATTTTTCCTGTAAATGAGATTATGATCTGAGGATCCTGTCTGTTTTTAAAATTATAAGTCAATCATAGTCTTTTGTTTGTTCAATCTGATCCCGTTTTAAAGGTATATTTGTAGTAGCTAGTATTATTTGAGAGGAATCTTAGATACGTATTTATAAGTAAGAGATTCCACCAACTAGTTAAATATCTTTTGAGTGGATTTGGATCCATACTAAGAATAAAATCATGAGGAGTCAGGTTGCTGGGTAACGAATAATAACTGACTCGTTGCGTCGAAACTCGGATATGTACTTATAAATAAGAGATTTCTTCAACTAGTTAGAGGTCTTTTAGGTGGATTTGGACCTGTCAATAACAAAACCATGAGAGACCAAGTTGATAAATCAATCCTTAGGCTGTCAAAACGGATAATATCTGACTAATTGGGCCGAACCACACCGTATTGATATTTTAATAATCTTAATGGCTTCAGAATGATGTTTGCTTTGCAGTTATCTTTAGTATACATTTGCTTAGCCATGTATCTCTGATAAGCTTCTTAAGATGGCATCCATTTCAAATATTTTTGTATAAAAAATGTGTTTGCAACACTCGGTCTTCCACTCTGTCATGTATACAAGATTTTTTTTTTTTTTTTTTTTTTCAAAAAACGAATGGAAACCCCGCCACCAAACCACCCATTCTGGGCCGCGGCGTAGGTAAAACCACTTGCTGTCCCAGACTCTTACAAGAAGTGCACCCTCTGGATTCGAACCCAAAATCTCAAGGTGAGATCCTGGACCCTACACCACCAAGCCACACCCCTTGGGGACGTATACAAGATTTCGTTTTGCATTTAATCATCCATTAATCCATATAAGATTTTTGTTATGACAAAAATTTAAACTTGGATTCAAAACTCATTATAAGGCCTCTCTAAGATTTTTGTTTCAAACGTAATTTAATCATGTTATAAAAAATAATATTAAAGTAAATAAGTATAGAGATGGATGAGATTTAGTGTTAATATAATATTGCATTAACTTAATTGTAAGTTCAAACGAATGGTATTGCCCCCGAGCTTCCAATGGGCATTGTTTGGTGGTGTAGGGTTTAAGATCTCATCTTGAGGTCTTGAGTTCAAATTCAGGGAATGTGTTTCTTGTAAGAATCTGTGACAGTCAAAGATTTCACCTGATCCGCTTAAAAAAAAAAAAAAGTATTGCTCCAAGCGGCGTGGTCGGTTGTTCTCAATTAGTGGTATTTAATTTTACCATTTCAAATTTTAGAGAGGTAAGGAGATAAAAAATTAAATATAGATTCTGTTTTAATAAGTTTCATTATCAATAAAAAAATTTAAAATTCTACAAAATTTGTAAAAAATGATAGGATTTATTGATGCATGATTGCTGCTTGTTCAATTTACATTAGAATATCCTCAAATATATTGAAAACTTTTTGGTGTTTTTAATTCTTTCAGTAGCTGGAAATCATGTAGGGTATTATTATTACGAGTATAAGAATTTTGTAACATAAAAAATAAAACATTATATGATTTACATTTTAAGTTATGAGTTTTATGTTTAAGCTATAATAGAAAAACTATAAATTAAAAAGAGAGATTATCAATTTTCCATCTAATGATTGGTTAAAGTCCAGTCAAATTTAAAATTTTTTGAAATTTTCAATTTTACACCTGAAATTCAACAAATATTCATTTATCCTCCCACACGTTTACAGTGTTAGAGTTTTATTGACGTCATAGGGGTATTTTGATCATTTGATAGCGTATGGGTGAAAAAGTGAACACTTTTTGAATTTCAGATGAAAATATGAATACTTTAAAATATGTTGATAAATTTCAAGTGAAAAAATTGTGGATTTTCAAGTGTTTGTAATGGATTTATATAGAAAAAAAATAAAAATTGGTCTATATCGGTCATTTTAGGTTGAATATTAATGTTGCCAATAATTATATGGCTGTTATACATGAAAATATCCGGATTTGGATCCTTAAAAAAAGGATCCGTATTAATAAAAAAAAAAAAAAAAACATCCTCATCCAAAATGAGGAAATAAAATAAAAAATAATATATATTTTTTAATAATTTTATTATATTTTTAGATTTAGATGATTTTGGATGGATTGTGAATTGTAGATGTTATTTTGGTTGTTAAATTGATATTGTTTAATTGTGGAAGTTATTTTATTAATTTTATTTTGGATGTTTAAAATTAAATTACTTTAAAATAAAAATCTTAATTTTTCAAAAGAGTTCTATTTTATATTAGAAGTTCAAATAGTGTCTATTTTTCCACCTAAAAGTCAAAAAATATTAAGTTTTCCACTCATATATTATCAAATGACCAAAATACTCTTATAACATTAGCAAAACTCAAACACCGTTAATATCTGAGATGGAAAAGTGAATATTTTTTGAATTTCGGGTAGAAAATTAAATATTTCAAAAAAATTTGTGGTTTACTATATTTTAGCCAATCTTTGGGTGGAAATTGATATTTTTTCGTTAAAAATATTAAAATATAAAATTTACTTGTAATTTTTTTTTTTTATATTTTTAATTTTTTAATTTACTTATTAGATTTGGGGATTTCCATATCATAACATAGTCCCAGCCTAAATCAACCCACGTAAACTTTTTATACTTATTTATTATCGTTGTTGTTTATATTTTTGTATGTTCTTTAACTAAGAGTGGGCAAAATTCAATTCTGTTCGGTTTTGTCAAAACCAAACTGAATCGAAAACCATTCGCGTGGGTTGTTCGTGTTTTGATCCCAAAATTAAATCGTTCGATTTGATGATTCAGTACGGTTTATAATCGAACCGAACCGAACTGAACGATTTATTCTAAAATACAATCGAAATTGAACTCATTAACCGAATCGACTCGAACCTCATGCTGGATTCAGTTCTGTTTACTCAATTCACTTCGGTTTCAGATATTTTGTCCACTCCTAAACCTAACAGCAACCCACTTCTTTTTTCATCCATGTGAATGAGGTTAGAATATATATATATATATATATATATTTAATATATAAGATTTTACCACATAATAACTATATAATTAGTAATTTTCTGTTTCGCCAGCAAACATAATGATTTTTTATTTTTATTTACAAAGACAATAATAAAAAATTTCAAAAAATCACCATTTTGATTTTAAATAAGCACATGCTCTTAATTGAAAATGGATGATTAAATTAAATAAAATAATTTGGGGCAGTGTCAGTGCGGCCCACACAAATGCAACACAATGAAATCTTGTATGGTGTGTTTACTTAAAGATAATGAGAATGGAGGAATGATAATCATTTTCAATAAAGTTGTTTACTTCATAAAATTGAATAGAAATGAGAATGTAAGTGTGAGTGAGGCCCACAAATTTGGGAATGAGAAATGAGAATCTCATTCCCACCACCCCATGAGAATAAGATTCACATTCTCATTATTGATGGGAAATTACAATAATGTCCATAAGATAATAAATTAATATTAATTTATAACTAATAAATAAAATAAATAATAATTAATAATAAAATAATATTTAACATTTTAATAAAATAATAATTTGGTAAAAGAATAATTTAATATTTAGTAATTTAATACATTAATAATTAATTAATATTTTAATAATAAATAAAAATTATTAATCAATAATTAATAATTAAATAATATTTAATAATTAAATAAAAGAATAATTTAACATTGAGTAATCTAATCAATCATAAAATTAATAAAATTAATATATAATTATAACTAAGGGTATTTTTGTAACTTTTTATTAACAATTCATTCTGATTACTTGACAAAGTAAACACATCAATGGTAATATTGTTTCATTCCGATTCCGATTCCTACAGTTAAGTAAACAACTTATTCTGATTCCGATTTACCATTCTCATTCCAGCTCATTCCGATTCCATTTCATTCCGATTCCATCTCATTCCGATTACGAGTACGTAAACGCACCACTAATGTCATCGTTTGTTATTGTGGTTGATGTGAGTATTTGGGTCAAAATATAATTTTTAAATATTTGATTAATGATAAGAATTTACGAGAATTAATAGTGATTTTTTTAAAAAAAAAATTGAGTTTTATAAAAGTTAAAAAATTTAGTTATTCCTATCAAAATATTAAAAAACACACCGTATTTTTTAATCATAAATCTAAATTTCATAATATCGTTTATGAACCACCATTATTCACTATAATTTTCTAATCGTAACACCAAATACAAACGAATATCAATAGAGTAATAATAAATATTTTTTTTTAAAAAAAAAAACATTAAATACAGAAAGTTATTTCATTTTTTAGGTTTTTTTAGTCGTTTTCAATTAATCAAACCAAAAAAACACAAAAACGAGATGAGGGATAGTTTGAGAGAGAGAGAGAAAACGACGAAAGAGGGACTCTTCAAACCCTAGAATCAAAATAAAAATCGCAACTTTCGATTAACCCATTGCTTTTTTTCGAGATCTCGATTCGGCAATCCACGATAGGTAACCCCTTCGTTTAATTTGTTTTATCGGCAAATCAGTTTGTAATTTCGTTTAATTTGATTGATCTGGATTTGATTCCTGTTTTCTTTTGGTGTTTTATATTGTACATTGCTGCATTTGGTTTTGTATAGTCTAATTTTTGCCGTCTAGGGATTTTATGTATGCCTGTTTGTTATTGTATGCTCTGAATTTATTTTTTGATTTTTATTCTGGGAAAATGTGGAAAAAACACAAGGAAATTTGTTTTTTTGTTTTTTTTTTTTTAAAAATCTAAAATTGACTTAGTTTTCAATTAATGAGATGATATTCGTTCAGAAATGTTCACAAAATCTAAGATTTATATTGGTTCAATTTTGGGCTACGAGTTGTGTAATGTTTATTGGAGATTGTTAGGCATATGAGAGGACCAAATAAGGAAGTATCATGTGTATTGTGTGTTCTGTTGCTCTGCAAGTCTGTGTTAATAGGTTCCTGGAAGTGGGTCCGATTGATAATGTGCATAATATGGGTGATTGGATTTTTAATGGTTTCTGCTGTATTTTGTTGTTTGTTATTGTGGAGCTGGTTGTTATGTTGTTGCAATTTTGGTTGACAGGAATTGGCTTTGCTTTGGCTATGGAAAATTTGAAGGGGTCATCAAACATCAGAAATTCACTGTTCTCTGGAAAGCATGCTTTACTTCCTCCTAAAAGTCCATTTCCAAGTATTTCCCCGGCATATACTGATTATCTCCCCAGTGGCGTAATTGGACCAAAAGCGGCTCAAAATCCCCGAGAGGGAAACGTACACCATCAACGTACTTCCTCTGAGAGCTTCCTAATGGAGGAGCAGCCTTCTTGGCTGGATGACCTCCTTAATGAGCCTGAGACACCTGTGCGCAGAGGAGGTCATCGGCGCTCGTCAAGTGATTCTTTTGCGTACACAGATGTATTCAATGCTTCTAACTTAGATTATGCAGCTCAGGATGAGTACAGATATAAACAATTGGTTTCTGTTCCTTCTTGGGGACCTCAAGACATTGATTATTACAAGGATGCCAGACCTGTCAATTTCTATGCTGAATCAAACTCTGTAAAGCCGAAAAATAGGGCACGGGACAGCCCTATGAATGTTATGCCTCATCCAAGTAATCTTCCTTCTGCCAGGGTGAATGTTGTTCTGCAGAATTCAGAATCTCCCGCACAGGAAGCAGATGGTGTTCCATCTATAGCAAGCGAAAAGCTGGAGACGGATGAAGCTGGTCTGCATGATTCAAAATCTTTAGAGAAAAAGGATTATTCCCATGCCAAGCTTTCTTCATCTGAGACTGACACAAAACGTGCCAAACAGTATGTGTTCTATTTTACTGTTCCAATTATATAGAGTATTTGCATCTAATAAGTTGTGTCACACAGTTACTAGAGAATGCTCGATGACTAGTCTTAAAATAAATCGAAAAATATTTCTTATGATCAGTTATCATCTGCTGCCTATTTCCTGGAAGAATTTAAATAGGAAGTCATGGCTAGCTTGGTACTTGAAGGTAAATCAATAATTTATGGCATTCTCCAAATTATAGTTAAGAGAAGATATCCAAAACTTTTAACCTGACTAAAATTTCTTGCAAAATAACTAATGTCATTCTACGGATTTTTTTATGCAAGAAGAGAATATGTTATTAACGTGTGAAAATTTAAAGAACGGTTATATTAGGACTGAGATTTACGGTGATATATTTTTTAGTAATAATTTGTTAATATATAATGCAGGCAATTTGCTCAGCGTTCGAGGGTCCGAAAACTTCAATACATAGCTGAGCTGGAAAGGAATGTGCAAGCCTTACAGGTGGGTGTCAGCAGAATTTTGATATATACTTCAGGTACTTTGGAGTTAAAATATGGTCTGTTTGTATGTTTTACTGAAAACTGATAATGTGAGATTTGTGTGCATCGCTAATTCGCTCCACAGGCAGAAGGTACTGAAGTTTCTGCTGAGCTTGAATTTCTCAACCAGCAGAATCTTATTCTGAGCATGGAAAATAAAGCCCTGAAACAACGTCTAGAAAGTATAGCTCAGGAGCAGCTTATAAAATGCTGTAAGTTTGTGATAAATTCTGAACATTGGGGTCAATGTCTTGGTAAATTATATTTTGCTAGGAAGCTTGATCTGTTTGTATTTGTTTAAGTGTGGCTCTCACTGATGAGGTTGATTACGCTAGTTAAGATATTTATGTTGAAGCCAAAGTGGGGAATGAATTGGTTAGCACCATTGTCAAAAGATCTGTTAAGTTGGCTGTACACACATGGTCAAATATTCTGTCCTTGTGTTGGCATTAAAATGACTAGAATAGGCTATAGTTTGATTAAATTCAATCTAAGATTAATTAATAAAAGTTAAAGTTAGACTTAGTGTGCTGATGCAAATTACAGTCTGGAAAAGTCTGTCCACTTTTTTTTGGGGGGGTTGGCAATATGTTGTTAAAGGCTGGCGCTTGGGTGGGGTTTTCAAACAGCCTTCTGTGGCACTTGGGTTGCGCCTTCAAGTATTGAAAGTTATGATTCCTTATATATTATAGAATTCTGCATGTTTGACTAGTCAGCCTGCCCTTTGACTAGTCAAAGATGGTGCTTAGGCAGCACTTGGGCGGGTTGAACTATCGAAACACCTTGTCCCGCTTACCGTCTTTGACAACATAGGTTTGGCAGATCTTGAAAATTCTCAAAACATTACTAGCATGCAGTAAAAGCAAGAAGTTCGAAAAAGTAGTGTTTACTTTCTTTGTAGGTCATTCTGTGTGCATTCTCTTGACATGGCATAGAAACTTACATTTAGGTAACTCCCACCCTCTCGTCCATTTACTGAACTTTCCAAGCTATCTATAGCAGAATATAATCAAATGATATATTACGTCTATTTACTAATAAAGAGGATATTTGATATTTTTTATTCAGTAATTTTATTCCATTTATCTCCCAAAATGACCATTCAATTTAATATAATTAAAAGCATATAAAAAGTTAACTAGGCAAGGTTATGAAAATTTGTTGAAAAGTAAATATTCTTCTTTTCAATAATCCTCCACATCCTAGTCAGATATAGGAGATTTTATGATTTAACAAAGGATCTCCTAAAAATTATCATTTTGATTTATAAATATTGTTTTTTATATTACTTGTGCTGTGAAAAGTTTCACACGTGTCAATCATGTACAGTGGAGCATGAAGTATTGGAGAGGGAAATTGGAAGGCTTCGAGCCTTGTACCAGCAGCCGCAACATCCGCCACTGCAAAAACCATCATCTAGTCATCGACGCAGTAACAGCAGAGACCTCGATTCCCAGTTTGCAAACCTTTCTTTGAAACACAAGGATGCCAATTCTGGCCATGACCCTGTGTCTGGTCCACTCCACATTTAGATAGATTAGCTAGAGCTGTGTTATGCCACTACTTTCCACGGGTGGTGCTGCCGCGTGACCTTAATTGTCATTTCCCTTGTGCAGGATAAAGCCGAGCTCTTCAAGTCTTGGCACCCTTTATCTGTCTGATTCACCCATTTAGATTTTCTGCTGTTTCTTTGCCTTTTTTCCCCCTACTGATGATAAATTATTATTTTTATGTGCACCTGGTTGTCATTGGCGGAAGTTACATTTCAGTCTGATGACTCAACGGAGGTGGTAACTTAAAACAGGCTCATGTTCCGGCCTCTCCTGTATCATCTAGTTGAATAATTCGGAAAATTTGTATGTTGCATTGTCTTCCATTTAAGATAATCCTTGTAGAACCCCAGTGCAAAGTTTCCTTGAGACTATTTGAATGTGCATTGCTTGTGCATGATGGTAAGAAGTTTGTTTCCTGTAACATTTTTTTAAATATGAAATCCGTGTTCTCTTCCCGAGTTCAATTTGTTAATGTGAGAAGATTGATTTACTGTCGTAATTGAAATCCTGATTCCTGTCTTGACTTAATATGCATCCATCTTCTTTGTGCCTTCCTGTGATGTATTTTTCATCCACTGCTTGGAGACCGAAAACCAGAGAAAATTTCTCATGCTGTATTTAACACAAGTTGAGGAAATTGTGTACATTGCTTATAACTGGAAATTTTTGACAGAACTGAATGCAAGCTAAAGAAAGTACTATGCTTGGATTTCTTGCTTCCTAGACATTTCAAGAACTCTGTAAAAGCTTTTATTTATGCTATAGGGAGACTAGATTGGGACAAAATAAAGACAAAATTACTAACAAAATGATGTAGTTTTGGTCTTTTTTATTTTATTATCATTAAAACGATGCCGTTTCTATGATAATTTTATCATTATTTTGTCTCAATTTAGTATTCTTAGCATTTTTCTTTATGCCTCGTATATGAGATGTGCTAACGATGAAGTGAGTGTGGCAAAACATCGGGCCAAGCCCAGTGTCACGGACCAACTTTTTCCTTAACGGAAAAAGGGCTCGTGCGGCACTTACACGGTCGCGTCCCGCATAAGTCAGCCTACCCGGAACCTCCGTCCCTAATTTCCCATTGTTGGGGAGGGAACAAACCCGTAATTTTATTGATTTATGAAAGCTCACAAGCTATCTCAATGCATACTCTTGCGGGCCCGTACAACACCGGGACCCGGCACTCGAATAGCACAACCGGATATAAAATATGGCATTTTCCCGCCAACTCAATCTCGACAATCCATCATTGTCCCAACGTTGTCTAAGGGCGAGAGGGTTCACGGCTAAAGCCCCAAGACCACCGAAGCCCCCTTGGCCCTTCCCAAGGTTCACCTAGGCTTCCCCCCTAAGGAGGTTTTAAAGACATTGCACATGTCTCACCAGTATACACACATGGCGCTTGAGTTGTCACACCCCCCCTCTAAAATCTATCTTAAGAGGAGTTTTCAGGAACTCTTCCGGGCATCCAGTAAGCCACCATATAAGCGACTTTGGGTTAAAATCTCGTCCCTAAACGAGCTCGTCTTGATGGGTTTCCACAACACCCCCACTTTAGCGGAAAAGACCCAAAAGTGGGCCTACTACCAAAATCTCCCGACAAATCTCAGAATCCAACTCTGGGGCTGATATTTTCCCAGTACAAGTGACCATAAGATTCACTTTGGAACTTGGTCCCACTCGATTCGACACCCCGGGTCGTTAGCTCCTTCACAATGCACCGATTTAGGCTAACGACTAGCGGCAAGCTAGCGTATCTCAAAATCTTCCGCCAAACTTCCGAACGGGACCCCACGGGTGAGAACTTCCCAGTACATCCACCCCTAAGAGTTACTTAGGGCTTGGAGTAAGCTCAATCCGGCATTCCGAAATATAGGCTCCTTCACAACACTGCACAACTAGGCCACTTCCTAGCGGCAAGCGAGCACGTTTCTAAATCTCCAGGCAAACTTCCGAATAAGGTCTCACGGATGGAAACTCACCAGTACAAGGGTACATGAAGGGTACATATAACCCTTAACGACCTTAAACCGATGTCCCGAAACATGAGCTCCTTTGTAAAGTGACTGCACGTCCTAGTCTGATCCTAGGACCGTGACACCCAGCCCGGGCTTTGCCATATTCGGCCCTTGCCCGAAATCTGTCTGGCAAGAAATATAATTTTTTTTTTTTAATTTTGAAAAAAAATAATTATTTTTTTGAATTTTTTAATATTTAAAAATGAAAAAAATTAAGAATTTCTATAATTTTAATATTAATTTTTAAAAATTTAATTATAAGTGTATATATTTAGAATTAAAAAATTAATTATATAATTAAAAAATTAATTTTTACTAATAAAAATCATACTCTAACCGGATTTGGGTTTTTTTGCCAAACCTGACCCGGGTCCGAATCTTTTAAAAAGTCCATTGGGCCGGGCTAAAATCTGTTGGGCGGGCTTGGTCCGGATTTTGCCATTCAGAAGTAACTGCAAGTTTTGCATATTTGCACTAATTATTAAAAAAGAAGAAGAGAAAAGAAAATCATAATTGTTTATTATTCAATAATTATTGTTTTTAGTTTATTTTATCGTTCGTTCTGTTCTATTTTTCCTGCCAGTATCAGCATGCCAAGTAATGCATGCACTGGCTTAATTCTCTTCGTAATATTTTATCTTTTGAAAAACAAAAAAAAACACTTTTAATTTCAGCTCAAATCATTTTACAGAATAATTTAAAAATTGAAAATAGAAAAATGCTTAACTAAACAATTTTTAGTTAAAAATTTGAAGGCAGATTCAACATCATAATAGCTTGATATTTTGATGACGCATGGGCCACAAGAAATCAAAGTAGTAATGGCTGATATGGTGCCATGTGGCAAGGTCGATTTTTGATATCATCAGCATCCACGAGAATCCAAATAGTTGATTTAATGACTCCACGTGTGAAATTCTTATTGGTTAATCAGATCCTAACCTAATCTAAAACTTATGAGCCATCATCACTCATAAGCCCTTATTTTTCAGCCTGTTGCTTATTCTCCAAAAGCAGAAAGCAGAAAGCAGAAACAAGGAAAAAAAAAAAAGAAAGGAAGAAAAATGGCAACACAAGCTTTGGTTTCATCATCTCTGACATCTTCTGTGGAGACTACTAGACAAATTCTTGGAGCAAGATCAGCTCAATCCTCATTTGGGTCATCAAGAAAAGGTTCCTTTGTTGTTAGGGCTGCTTCTACTCCTCCTGTTAAGGTCTGTTCCTCTATCCAAACGTGATTTTTTTTTTTTTTTTTCACACAGCAGCTTTCCTTTTTTGGGTGCTTCCTTATTTGAAGAAGATAAGAGTTGTTACAGAAGTAAGCACTTGTAACTTGTTTGCATGGAAGCTAAGTGCTTATTTATGTAATAACTCTCTTAAAACTCTGATCCTATGAGGAGAAGCAGCTTTTATTTGTGGGGAAGTGCTTAATTTTGTCACCTGAAATTTTTTAATAACTCAAAATTTCAAGAGTGAAGATCATGTTCGTCTAATTTCTGAAATTTCGATTTATGTTTTTTCAGCAAGGAGCAGACAGACAATTGTGGTTTGCATCCAAACAAAGCCTTTCTTACTTGGATGGCAGGTAATTTATCCATGCATGCACTACAAGAAAAAAGGCATTTACTGACACTAAGGTTAGTGACACTAGGCTAAAAGTGTCAGAAACGACGTGTAAATGGGCCTATTTCCGTGTTTTTCACTTAAATATCAATAATTACTGACACTATGGTATCAGCGATTTTAGTGTCAGTAATTACTATTACAATAGTATCAGTAAGAAATAAAAAAAAAAAAAAACGTAGTCGTCTGGAGTCGAACCAACACCTCGCGGAAGTGACGTTTTTCGCATATATTACTGACATTAGAGTATCAGTAAATTTAGTGTCAGTAATTAATGATACCTTAGTATCAGTAAAAAAATTAAAAAAAAAAATTATTTCCTTAAGTCTGCTGGGACTCGAAATTGTAACCATTGATATATTTTTTTTTTTATTGTAAGGCTTTACCACTGGGCCAAATCGTGACTTTTGTTCCTTAAACCGCGGTTTATAAAAATATATATATGTATTTGTCGGGTCAAAACCTGAACCGTAGTTACCAAATCAATCTTAGTAATTTAGGGTTCCTCTCATTCCCACCTTTTTTTTCATCGCGCAGCCTTTGTTTCCCCCTTCTTTACTCTCAAATATGAATCTCTCATTTGTAATTTCTAAAATCTAAACAAAATCCAGTACATCCTATCAATTATCAACCTTCAATTTAATAATTTAATAATTATATGAATTTATTATATATAATCATATGAATTATTATTAGATCGGAAATTATTATTATTAATTTCTTATGATATTATCTTCGCACCATCAAAAAAATTGTGATAATATTAATGTACCTCCTGAATCAAAGAGCCACTACAAGATAAAAGATTTGACAAATTTTACTTAATATCGTTAACAGAAAAAGTTATTTATTGATAGTGTCATTGTCAAAAATCCGTAATGGTTATACATATTTTTCCCAAATAAATGTTTACAGAAATTATCTCTAACCAGATTATTTAAAATGAATAAATAAAATGTTTACAGAAATATGTTTGTTTATCTTCGAGAAACGAAAGGCAGCAGAAGCTCAGTTTCTTCTTCAACCACCCACTCACTTCACTTACAATTCAAAACAAAGCCCTAAAAATATAATTACTAAAGCCAAAATTAAACACACCATCAACATACTAACCTGCTGCTCCACTAGATCCCGCTATAATTGGGACAGCAACGCCGAGCCCACAGCTAGTGGAAATGGACGCTTCAGACTCAATCTCGAAGACGACGGCGACGACGACGATTTCTCGGTAAAGCCGAGGAGATGGTGGTCTGATTACGATTATGATAATGACGATGATTGGGAATTTTTTGATGAGGAAGATGAGTCTTTGATTTTTAAGGTAACGAAACTAATTTGTTTTTTTTTTTTTTTTTAATTTTGTTTGAAATAATATCTATCTTTTTTCTTACTTATGTTGAAATTAGTATTCGGTTTTTTTTTTTTTTTTTTTGGAACTTGGATACTTCAATTGAAAGTCAATATATAATTTAATGACAGAAAATTTGGAAGTTAAAATTATTTCTTGAGCATATTGAAATTTTTGTATTAGTTTCCGAGGTGCAGCTAGCAAATGGGTAACCACTAACGGCAGAAAATCTCGAAACCGAGGGATTTTTTTGCTGCTAATAAAAAAATCAGCCCGGGTGTTTTTTTTTGTCCCGAATCACGACATTTTTGCCTAAAAAATTCTAAATCCTAATCGGGATTCAGGATCTCCAACCGTTATGGTCCAGGATTCTGTTTCTATTCAAAAATCATTACAGAATTTGGGATGATTGTTCATCGTGAATAAAAAAATAACTCTGGAATTTTCATCCATAATGACGACTTTTTTACCCAAAAAATTGTAAATCCTGATCATGATTCAGGATGTACAACCGTTACGATCTGGGATTCGGGGGATTGTTCGTTTCTATTCAAAAATCGTTTATGGGATTTTGGATGATTTTTCGACCGGAACTCATTGCCATCTCTACAACTAACCACTACAAAATTATGTGAAAACCCCTCTATTTTTATTCTATTAAAAGTTAATCATATAAATTTTTAAAAAACATTCTTAATACTTCTAATTCTTGCTCTACATCAAAGAAACAAATTTTCAGTTTATCCCAGTCTAATATCGAATCCTAGCTACATCACCGATTTGATGAGTTTTCTTAGAGATTCGTTGGGATATTATTGTTAGAAAGTTTGCAGGCGGATAATTTTAACATTACTAATATCTCGACTTGCATCATGGAAAGGAAGAACGAATTTCTGTTGGTTTTGTTAGTTGGATCCTTCCTTTACACAATACTACAGGCTTTACAAGTTAGAAACTTGACGTCAATGAGCTGAGCATAAAGCATTATAGTACTTACCTTGTATCTTGCGAAACTTTTTGAAGTATAGCTTAGAGAATTTGGAATATTTCTTTTTTTCTTTTTGAACATTTTTGCTGTTAGAAACATATGGAAAGAAACAAAAATATTGGTGGCAATAGTTGGGTACATAATTCAACTTTTATGATAATTTTTATGTTACATTGAGAATTGGTGAAACTAATGGTCATAAGAAACCATGTCATCTACTATCTAGTATATTATAGTGCACATATTCCTTGAAAATGAGTTTTCTAAATTCTGAATGGTTCTTTATATGTTATGACAAGATTTTTGAAGTATCTCTTGCAGTTTTAGTAACATATTAAAAGAAACTAAGGTATAGGGGATCTGGCTTTTAGAGTGAACAATTGTTAATGTGACTGTTTCTTTATTTGTCGTGAGGAAAATATATTTAACTTTTTTGCCCAGTAGTTGCATCCTACAGATTCATGACATGGGGATGTGGTTTATTGGGTGTATTATGTATATCAATTGTTATTTAATTATATTTATCGCTACTATGATGAATGCAAATAACTACAATGAGGGTAATTAAAAAGTTTAATAAAAAATGCTCCTATAATGGAATTTGTTACCACAATTTTTAAACTTTAACCAGTTTTATGTCTTTCCATTTTGTTATCTTAGGCCCCATTTAATACTATTATTCGGACTCTCTATTAACTCTCTCTGCAGCATGCTCATACTTGTTGATCACTGTTACTTCTCCCCACCTATAAAGAGCTGTTAACATAGCAAAGTGGTTTGATTAATTTGTAATATAAATGTCACCTTGGTTTGGTTAGTCACGAGTGTTTCTTTACCGTACATAAGTCCTCTCGAAAATTGACCATATGTAATGTAACTACTGTATAAATGTTTGTGATGTTACGCTACTAACTGCAGATATTTAGAGCTTTTGGTTGGATGTTACCGGCGATCGCCATACCATTTTTGCTGGGAACCTCCCCAAATGCTTTGTTAATGGCATTAATTCCTCTGGGACAGTCAGTACTTTCTCTTGCATTTGATAGAGTGTGGGGCAGGACTGGTAATAATTCTGATTCCAGACCCAGGGCGAAGAGAAAAAGGAAACCTTCTTCAAGAGCTGCAAGTAATACTAAAACAAGCCAGGGCAAACCAGAAAATGCTGCTGCCAACGGCAGGAGAAGTTATCAGTCCTGGGTAGAAGCAGATGGTGTTTTGTATGAGAAGCGTGACACAAGTGGCCCAAGATTTGGTGGATGGGATGACCTAGACGAGAAAGTTGGAAACCAAAGTCACAGAGCAGCTAGAAAACCACCAATTCAAATAAAAAATGAGCGTCCAAAGCAGCAGAAGAAAGGTAAACTGAGTAGGACAGGAAGAATTAGAGAAACGCCATTGTTGTTGAGGGTGCTGATTGCTGTTCATGGACTAAATTGCTTTTTTGATTCTCATTTGGCTCTCAACTCTTGGAATTTATTTTGTTATTTTTGCTTTGGGAAGCCTCATGTGCTGGGTCATCCTACTTGCAAGTTATTGAAAAGATAGAACAGTCGGTACCAAATGGAGATTGGATCACTGGAGTGACGCTTGAACGCTTCATGTGTATATATATATATATATATATATAGCCTTTTTTTTTTCAGAAACAGATTCCAGTTTTGGACTTGTTTTAAAGCAGAAGTTTGTGAAGGTACTGGGAAATATAATGGAAGCTATTTATGTTGGCTCTCTTACTTGCACTCCTTGTATCTTATTCACATTCCTTTGTTCTTTTTCCAGGCAAAAAGGAGGACATGAGATGACCTCCAGATTAAGGTACCCAGTATTATTATTATTATTATAGAAGATGAAACCCTTGTATCTACTAAATTTATTACTTCATTGTATTGTGTATTCATTTTCATTGTTTTGTAGTTGAAGAATTTACTTGGTATTACAAAATGAAGGAAATTCATGTAGATTGTCATACAACAAACCCTTCTCATATGTTGGTCGCAATGCCAACACTCCTACGACTGTTGGAGTTGGTGATCGAGCGTCAATCCAATTTTTATTCCATCTGTTTGACGTAAAAAGATTGGTTGAACCATATAAATTTCACCAATAAGCACCGGATATAAGAGAGTAAAGTGTTGATTGCAACTATGAGTCTGCAGTAGAATTTACTTGAACTTTGTAATGGTACTGTCTTGTACTAATTTTCCAACCAATCATATTTTTGCCATTGAGCCCAGAACAGATGCTCATTGAGAGCAGACCCTTAACAAAAGCAAAAGAAGGTATTTGCTAGGATGAAAAACATAATGCAGATGACTGAAGTCTCATTAGAAAACTTGAGAAAACGAATAACAAGCTCTTGGCTATGCAAAAGGTGACCGAGTTGTATGTGTTTCCGGGAAATTTAGATTCAATTCACCAAGTAGCTGGCTAGGTGACAAGTGGTCGAGCTCTTAGCAGTCATGTGACCCTATTCAAAAGTGGGCATTGACAGAGTTGACACAAGTAGTCGATTGGTGCCTCCAAATTTTACCCAAGAATTTTGTTTCCCCCTTCTTTACTAATGTTTTTTATGCTTGTTAAGAGCTGTTTTCCGAATTTGATAAAGATTGATTATGACATACCAATTTTTTGTATTACTTGGAAGTCATACTTAGACAAAGCAATTTGCGAAGAGATCATGGATTTTAAGGAGGTCTCAAACTGTGCTATTAACATATGGATCAAGTATGTTTTCTTTTATCTCTTTCTTCATTTGTTCTAAATGTTTTATAAATATTTACTTTGTTTTTATGTTTATCTTGTCTTAGGCACTTATACGATGAGATGGATAAAACTGAAACTGCCAAACCAGTTCAGTTTGGAAATTTTGAGATGATACGTCCATCAAAGGTTGCTTTGAAAGAAGGACCTCAATACATTTCAAAACTGTTAGGTATGATAGAGTTGGGGCAAATCATATTGATCCCATACAACCCAAGGTAATAATTTTTTTAATTTTTTTAGTATTCAATTTCAAGTTATGTAATCCAGATTTTTATTACCCTTTCTTTCTTATTTAGCTTTCACTGGGTGCTTCTTGCAATTGACATAGTACGACGCACGATATATTATCTGGATCCTAAGGGGAATAATCCTACTGATGAGTTGATGCAAATTGTTAATCAGTTAAGTTATAGTTGTTTTCTCTTTATTTTAACATTGGGTTTATTGTTGCATTATTTATATGATATCCAATTATAATTTTTTGTAGGGGAATTAGAGTGTATCAATCTTTACATTCTAATAATAAGAGCGGTAGTGTGACTTGGGTATCTGTGAAGGTACAAAGTTATGATATATATATATTTTTTTGTGATATGCAACAATGAGAATATTTAGAATATGTCTAAATGAACTAATATTGATATGATAATTCTTTTTATAGTGTCCAATGCAGCCTGAAGTTTGAATGCGGTTATTATGTGATGAAATACATGCAGCAAATTGTAACAAATGTGAACATTCTAAAAGACAAGGTAAGTTAACAATAGTTAAGTTTTATCACTAGTCAATTAAGATATCTTACTGTTTAAAATTCTAACTTATAAATATTTTAAAGTTCAAGGGGATTAATGAGTACACTCTGGAAGATATAACGCAACTCCGTGATGATTGGGCAATATATGTTGCACATATAATCACACAGTATAATGAAGAGGTAATTACAAGGACATGTTTTACAGAGGTGATTATTACTTCCTATTTTTTCACTTTAATTCATGACATATTGGGAAATCTTCTATTCTTGCAGAATACAAATGACAAGGACAACATAGCTATTGTTCGTTGAGTTAATGAAGTAGTATGGTATTTCTCTTTTCTGTAAATTAATACATTCTTGTTTCTATTTTAGCTTAGAATTTTTTCCCCAGATTTTTTACTTCAGTGAAAGCAATATGAATCATATCTTTTATTTCAGTTTTATGCCCTGATGGGTTTAATTTGGTGGGTTAATTTGTTTTATTTGTGAGTTTTGCTAGTGGGTAAGATTGCTTTGAGACTTGAAAGTTAAAACAATCATGATGTAAAATATTCTATTAACAGTGTCTCGATGTTCTCTATGTCAGACATGAACTTGGAGATAGTTTTTTACCTGATGAAGTTTTGCCATGTTCTGATTGATACTTGTTGAAACCTTGGGGGATATGGCACCTGTCATCTGATGTGCTTTGAGGTGCAGCATGAATGCTATGGAAGCAGTATTTGATATATTGAGATCTAACATGTTTATCTCATCTATTTTTATGGCAATTACCTGGAATGTTACATTCTAGTACATTTTGAGCTTTGAACTTTTAGTTTCCAGGAATTCCATAATGAACAACTATCTTGTCATCTTGATTTGCTTCCTGCATTTGGAAACAGTATTAGATCATGTCATCTGATAAACTTCATCTGGTTCATGAGATCCTTTTATTTCAGTTTTATGTCCGTCTATATATATATATGTGTGTGTGTGTGTTATTGATTTGTTTGTTTTGGTGATTATGTAGCGGTATGAAAGATACAACTTGTTATTATGGATGCCATTTGGTTTTTTATATGCATGCTCTTAGGTTGTTGGTATGGTTATTGTCAATAAGTGCTTTATGTGACAAAAATTAGATTAGGGTTATATTTTGTATTTTTATTTGGATGTATTTAATGTTTTTATTTATGAAGATATCGATTTTTTTTGGAAGTCCATCTAATTCTTAACATTTGGTTTATAATTTCAGATTTTGTGCCAGATATCATATTGTTGGGGGATTGTTGCAGGCTTCTCAACAAGTATCATGAATTTTGGTGGGGGCATGACATTTTGATGGGACTTTAAGAGTAGTTTTTGAAATATATATATGTTAATTTAAAGATTGTCTATGGAGTTTTTGTATTCATCATGTGATACTGTTGAATTGATTAATACGATTAATCTATTATATTGCGAATTTTATATAAATGTAATTTTTTAGTTTTTTATTTCATTGAGTTGGTATATATATATATATATATATATATATATATATATATATATATTTTATGATTAATTTAATTACAAAAAATAAGAAATATAATTGTGAAATAATACGATTTTTAAATTTTAAAAGATATTGACGGATATTGATACTATAGTAACAATAATTACTGACACTAAAAATCAAATATATGCGATATACTGATACTGCAGTAACAAAATTTACTGACACTATAGTATCACTAAATACTGATGATATATGTCAATAATTTACTGACACTAAAATAGTGTGAGAGATTACTGATACCATAGTGTCAATAATTTTTTGATACTACAGTATTAAGAAACTAGTGTCAGTGATTCTGGCTGGCTGCGGCAACACTGACACATTTATATAGTGTCAGTAAAACCCTTTACTGACACTAATTTTAATATTAATTTTTAAAAATTTAATTATAAGTGTATATATTTAGAATTAAAAAATTAATTATATAATTAAAAAATTAATTTTTACTAATAAAAATCATACTCTAACCGGATTTGGGTTTTTTTGCCAAACCTGACCCGGGTCCGAATCTTTTAAAAAGTCCATTGGGCCGGGCTAAAATCTGTTGGGCGGGCTTGGTCCGGATTTTGCCATTCAGAAGTAACTGCAAGTTTTGCATATTTGCACTAATTATTAAAAAAGAAGAAGAGAAAAGAAAATCATAAATTGTTTATTATTCAATAATTATTGTTTTTAGTTTATTTTATCGTTCGTTCTGTTCTATTTTTCCTGCCAGTATCAGCATGCCAAGTAATGCATGCACTGGCTTAATTCTCTTCGTAATATTTTATCTTTTGAAAAAAAAAAAAACACTTTTAATTTCAGCTCAAATCATTTTACAGAATAATTTAAAAATTGAAAATAGAAAAATGCTTAACTAAACAATTTTTAGTTAAAAATTTGAAGGCAGATTCAACATCATAATAGCTTGATATTTTGATGACGCATGGGCCACAAGAAATCAAAGTAGTAATGGCTGATATGGTGCCATGTGGCAAGGTCGATTTTTGATATCATCAGCATCCACGAGAATCCAAATAGTTGATTTAATGACTCCACGTGTGAAATTCTTATTGGTTAATCAGATCCTAACCTAATCTAAAACTTATGAGCCATCATCACTCATAAGCCCTTATTTTTCAGCCTGTTGCTTATTCTCCAAAAGCAGAAAGCAGAAAGCAGAAACAAGGAAAAAAAAAAAGAAAGGAAGAAAAATGGCAACACAAGCTTTGGTTTCATCATCTCTGACATCTTCTGTGGAGACTACTAGACAAATTCTTGGAGCAAGATCAGCTCAATCCTCATTTGGGTCATCAAGAAAAGGTTCCTTTGTTGTTAGGGCTGCTTCTACTCCTCCTGTTAAGGTCTGTTTCTCTATCCAAACGTGTGTTTTTTTTTTTTTTTTTTTTTCACACAGAAGCTTTCCTTTTTTGGGTGCTTCCTTATTTGAAGAAGATAAGAGTTGTTACAGAAGTAAGCACTTGTAACTTGTTTGCATGGAAGCTAAGTGCTTATTTATGTAATAACTCTCTTAAAACTCTGATCCTATGAGGAGAAGCAGCTTTTATTTGTGGGGAAGTGCTTAATTTTGTCACCTGAAATTTTTTAATAACTCAAAATTTCAAGAGTGAAGATCATGTTCGTCTAATTTCTGAAATTTCGATTTATGTTTTTCAGCAAGGAGCAGACAGACAATTGTGGTTTGCATCCAAACAAAGCCTTTCTTACTTGGATGGCAGGTAATTTATCCATGCATGACTAGCTTAATACACTCTTAACGTTGAGAATTTGGATTTAGTGCTGAATTTAGCTGACCTAAACTTTTCATAATCTTATGATGCTTTAATAACCTTTCATAATCTTACGATGCTTTAATAACTTTTCATTATCTTTTAGCAAGACCATGTAAATCACTTTCTTGTGAATTTACTTTTGCAGCCTCCCTGGAGACTATGGATTCGACCCACTTGGTCTCTCAGACCCAGAAGGCACCGGAGGGTTCATTGAGCCAAAATGGCTAGCCTACGGTGAGGTCATCAATGGTCGATACGCCATGTTGGGAGCAGTTGGAGCCATTGCACCAGAGATTCTTGGCAAGGCAGGCCTTATTCCGGCAGAAACAGCCCTGCCCTGGTTCAAAACCGGCGTGATCCCCCCTGCAGGAACATACAGCTACTGGGCAGATCCTTACACACTGTTTGTCCTGGAAATGGCACTCATGGGATTTGCAGAGCACAGAAGATTCCAAGACTGGGCAAAACCAGGATCAATGGGCAAGCAATACTTCCTTGGATTCGAGAAATACTTGGGAGGATCAGGCGATCCGGCTTATCCCGGAGGACCTATCTTCAATCCTCTGGGATTTGGGAAAGATGAGAAGTCAATGAAGGAATTGAAGCTCAAGGAAGTGAAGAATGGAAGATTGGCAATGTTGGCAATCTTGGGTTACTTTGTTCAAGGTCTTGTTACAGGAGTCGGTCCATACCAAAACCTTTTGGATCATTTGGCCGATCCTGTCAACAACAACATTTTGACTAGCCTCAAATTTCACTAAGACAGAAATTTCTTCTTCATTTATTGGAACCTCTTCTACTCCCCCATTGTAAAATCTATGTGAAAAATGAATGTAATTTGGCAGAAATCACATGTTAGTTGCTAAAATAGAGCTCTCAAAGGGTTATTTTTCTTCTCTCTTTTTAGTAAATTATTCAAGTGAATTGGGATTTTAAAAGTTAATCCAACAATTAAGGTAAGCATAAAAAAAACAAACACAAAAGTTTTTAAAGTGATATTAAAAATTGACATACACCTCCAACCATTCCTTTAAGGATTCCACTAACTCCATGTCTTATAATATCGCAAAGGCTTCGAAATAAAGTGGACTCTTTAGAATTTTACACTTCAGGAAACATTGGTTATTTTGAACAACCGGCCGATCATACAATATGGCCTAAACCAGTTAGCTGGTTGTCTTTGATATGTTGGTGGAGCCCGGTAATATACATATATCGTGGGTGATTTGTTGAGAAATATTATGCGATATTTTTTTAATGAAATTTAAATTATGAAATCAAGGGACGGTCGATAGGTTCGGACGAATTTTAAAATTTATTGTTCACGTATACAGTATATAAGTATGTGTTCGTCTAATTTTAGGATTAGATATAATTTTCAGAACTTTTTTATTAGTTCGATTTTAAATGAACCAAATAAATTAAGTGTTCGTCTGATTGTTTTTTTCATATATATTGTTTTAACCTAAATTCCTATCTTTACAATTTTATGATATATTAGCTCGTCCTTAAAGTTAAATCGACCAGCCATTTTAGGCTATTCCCTATATTGTAGTTTTGCCCCATTTTTCAAGACATTATACAAAAAGTTCCCATAAGTTGTGAAGCAAAGCAAATGGGTCCTTCTAAAGATATTTTAGAAAAATATTTGTGAGGGCCGCATAACTTTTGAAATATTGCAAACGGAACATTTTCATGAAGTAAAATATATATATTTTTATGTAGAGTCTGGAGAAAATATTTGTGATTTCCATGAATAAAATAGCTTTACAAAAATTATGTTAATGAAATCAGCTAATCTAGTGGTTTTAGATATGTGAGTGTTGACTCGATGAGCATTATTTATAAGTCATTTGAGCTTGATCTCCCACAAATAATTTTATGATCTTCAAGAGCTATTGAGATTAAAATTGTTTTCCTTTTAAGTAGGAAATGATTAATTTCGTCAAACAATTAGGATTCGTTTATCTTTTCATAATTAATCCAATACTCAACACAAACTCATCTGATCACTATTACCGGATCATAATTCTAAGGTTTATAGCAATTTAAGTAAACGAATCCAAAACACCTATATATTCCCATGCACAAACTTGGCATATTCTCCAAATTCCAAATGACAATTTTTTTTTGGGAATCGTTAGAAACTCTGCAGCCAAATCACCATTTTCGGGTTTAAGTGGAGCTGGTAAAACCTCCGATTGTCTCAGACTCTTACAAGAAAGCGCTCCATAGATTCAAATCCAGAACTTATAAGATGAGATCTTGAGTTATACACCACCAAATCACACCCTTTAGGGACCAAATGACAATTTTCTTCAACCATATATAATGCAAAATTTAAACAAGCATACGTTTCATTTTTGATCATAACATTAGTAACATCTCTCCCTTGTCCCCCATTTATGCAAAATCGATCATGGCCCGTGTATGGTATGGCACGTGTTATTTTTAAAAAATATTATTAACCTATAAATTAGTAAAACTTTAGTGCCTATGGTATGGCACGTGTCGTGCATGAATTAAGACATCTATGTCATCTCACTCGAGTTCTAATCCGACCAAAAGATAGTTTAGAGGACTAAAGAAATTAAGTTGCATTAGAATCCTCAACTGACATCATACCAATCTCATTCATTTTGTATGTAATATGATACTTTACTTAGCATGTAACCAATATACGTATCATATATCATTTATCGTTAAAAAAAACACACAAATATGTATTTACATACTATCTTATGAATATACAAAGTGAATTCATGATATAATTAAGAGATTTTCGAAATATTCCATTCAATATTCTCATCAATCGATATTTCATTGAATACAATAAAAATATTCTTTAAAACAAAAAAAAATAATAATAATAATTTGTCTGAACAAATAAACACTTATTTAAGTATCGGATTACCTTTTACATGTGCCTCCACACTTATTTCAATTTCAAAATCATCAAAATTCTTTCATTCGTCAGTACTGAAATAATCTGTTACCTCCTTATTTTCAAAGATTCAACACTGGAATCAACTAAGACCACATCACAGAATAATCTAAATTTGAATTCTCATTTCAGTAGTTGTAAAACACATTTTCATTGAACAAAAGCATCAAAAAAATTTAAGACTTAGATAAATTTTGGTGAATGTCAATTAAAAAAAAAATTAAAAATTTGAGCTGATATTGGCTTGACTATTTTCTTTCCCCAGTGATCATCTCTTTATTTAGAAAAACAGAACTATTACGTTATCCATATAACAATCTAATAATATATTGTCACGTGTGTTAAAATATTAAAAAAATAATTAAAAAATATATATATTAAATCATACATGTCATTTATTGATTTATTGATAATATCACGTCTCTCATATCTCAATTACACAGGAAAAAAAATTTACTCTTTATGATATGGCACCTAGAAGTTTCAATAGTTATTTTTTGAGCTTGACACGATATTTCCTTTTATTTCCAAAACGTTTCTAATAATTTAAACAGTAAAATTGCAAGACGACTTTTATTAAGAAATTAATATATTAATTATTATTGTTCATTGTTATCAAAATATTGGCTTATCAATTAATAAATATAAGAATGGGTAAAAAAATAGGGAAATGACATTTATATCCCTCAAGTCTAACTGTTATTTTCCCCTAATATTCTCTATTAACATTCTACCAATTCTGAAAATTTTTAAAGAGGAAAAATATGGTGTTCGAGAAAGAGAGATTTGTTAAAAGTAGTATTTCCGAAAATTCAGTTTTACAAATTTGGTAAAAAAATCCACTGATTCTCAGCAAAAATGAAGCATCTTCTGCTGAAGGAATACACCAAGTATAACCAACTGGCTCAAAATTACATTTGCCAATCCATTCTGTAATGGCCCCTGGAGAAACTGTAATTCTATGCAACAGCTGAAAAGCAAAAACAAAATTATCACCCTTCTGGTCGGACGCAGAATAAAAGTTGGTGTCGAAGTTCCTCACTCAGAAGTTTGATGTTTGTATGAATGGCAGGGATGAAAGCAAAGAATATATTAATATCACGGTGTTCTCAGTGACTCTTGCCGTCTAAGAGGGATGCCTTCGGATTCTAAGCCATCCTCCTCATCTGCGTGCTTACGTAATCGCATGGACATAGATGTTGTCAGACATGAACCTGTTATCATTATGTGATGAATTTAAGGCCCGGAATGTGAAAAACAAAACAATGAATATCTCTATTTCACATTAAAATAGCAGATGGTAACCATGACAACAAAGTCCCAAGGTGTCAGAAGCAGCAGAAATTGGTGCGTTATGAGTAACTTAATTATAAGATTGATAATAAAGGGCTAATTAAGAACAAAAAATGAAAGCATACCATCACCCATGTCCTTGGTTTTGTGAAGAAGAAAAGTCCCTGAAAGGATTGTAACAAATCCACACATTTCTGTAATAATCTGGGTCGGATTCTGCCTATCCCAGTCCTGATAAGAGAAAGTTATTCTTCAACCATAAGTAAATTTAAGTTCGATCCACAGCCATGTTCAAAATAACTGCTCTAACTCATTTAATTGACTAACATGTTCATAAAGCAACAGAGTCTTATGCTATTATTAGTAGGGCTGAAGAATTTACCTTAAACATGATCACACTAGCTAAAATGGTAAGTGATGTGAACATCACATAGTATATGGGAGAGACAACTGCCGTGTTAAAAGTATCAAGCGCCTGCATCATGGAAAAAATAATAAATATAACAATAAAGATGACAGTATGCAGTTCTTCGGAGGTTGGTCAAGGAGGATGGTTGGATCATAAGTTAAATCTAGAATGTATTTAATATTTATCAAAATCCAGGCAAGAACAGATCAATGCTTTATTTTAAGGTCCAGGCCTTGGAGAAAAGCACATAAATTCAGATTAAACATATATAAATTGTATAAACAAGACAGTCGAATCTTTTCCAACGGAACATAAAAGGTCTCACAGCAAACTGATTCTAATACGTAACCAGGTAGACCTAAGGGCTGTGTCACCAATCATAGCGACGATGAGGAGTTTGAAAATTGTTTTGTTTTTTCAAGTGGTTTTTTTTTTTTTACTTTTCATGCACAATTTCTTATATTTTTTCATGGCAAGCACAGTATCTTCTAGCTCATACACCAATTGTTAAAAATAATAATAATAATTTTCAGTCAGCAAGCCGATCAATCTTTCTGTTGTTATGCAGCAGTAAAGCCATAAAAGTGGTTAGTCCAAGCCCCAAAATAATACTTCTAAGATGAATATCAGGCATAGATGAGAATGGAGAAGAAAAGAGGAAGAAAAGAGAAAAAACAGTCATTACCATGTTCAGATAATTCATTTGGGTAAGGACACAAATAATAACAATTAAAGTGAAGGCCCATGTTTGGGGATATATTAGTTGATTCATTCCTGACAATGTCAACTTCAGAGCAATTCCCAGTGCTTTAACACTCATAACCTGCCAAAGAACAAAGTGTGAATATAAACACGGAAAGTAAATGCTATTTAAAACACACTTGCAGTTACAAAGTTACCAACAACCAAATACAAGTACATACCGACAAAGAACCGACAAGGGAACAAACTCCAATATAGACCATTATGTGTGTGTGGCCATATTGTGGAACAAAGTGAAATATAAGGATAAATACAGTTGTTATCACCATTGCTGCATAGAAGAGAAAAGCTGGAAAGACAAGGAAAACAAGTCAGTGAACTCATTTATTTACAATTTAAGCATTCTGTGATGATATTTGAAGGTCAGAAAGGATGAACAGACAAGTATTGAAGGAAACAAAGTACCTGGCTCTGTAGCAAGATCCCAAACCTCTATCACGGATCCTATCTCACGTTCTCCAGGAGCATGCAGCACAATCGTTGTGGAGCCCACGACACAAAGAACACAACCAAGTATTCCGAAAATATGTAGTCGCTCTCGTAAAATGACATGAGCAAGTGCAGCACTGCAAGACAACACCTTGATCAGCACACAACACCAGAAAATTAAAATAAAATTTTGAGGGACTTTCCATCATGCCTGATAATGATGCTGAGAGCACCAAGCGGAGTGACCAGAATAGCGGGTGCAAACGCATAAGCTGCAAAGTTTGCAATTTCCCCAACAATCACTGTACAATAGCAGGCGACCAACAGTGTCAGAATTAGAACTATATTTTGTTTTCTTTTTTTCACGAAAAACATAAACTGCACACATGTCAAATAGGTAACTCGTCCTAGAACTCTAGCAAACTTCATAATTACTTTCCAAAAAATAAGTTGTAGATAAGATATCAAATAGGGAACATTATTCACATTGATAAGATATCAATTACTTTCCACTAGCCGACCCCACCTAGTGGGAAAAGACTTTGTATTCACATTGAGTCACAACTTAAATTAAGGGTTCATTAGTTTCTAAAGTTCTCACATCCAATGTTGTCCAAAAGACCAATAAAGAAAAACAATTATTAATAACACTATAATTTTTTTTTTTTAGCAAGCCTTCATAGCACATGCGCCGCTTTATGTTCTGTTGAAGAGATAAGCAAGAAAAGTGATCAGATTAAACTCACTTGTTATCATGCCCACCCACCAAAGTGGTTCATACAAGTAAGAATAGCCTCCAACTCCTGTGAAACAATCATCAATTAAAGTTCAGAGATATTCTGTTATTGATATAAACAATGCACAGTAACGGATCAAGAAGACTACTTCAGACAACAGAAAAGCAAATAAAACAGGGAAAAAACTAAAAATCATCTGAGTCAATTTTCTATAAAGGTAAATTTCTATATTTTATTTTTCTGAGGCAAATTGACTTCACACATATACACATCCATCATTTGTCACAAGCGATATGGATCACAATGTTATTCCTTTTAAGATATTTAGCAAGTAAAGAGATGTACCAACATGTCATCAAAATCAAGACATCCCACATAGATGCAATAAGAAATGAAAGCAACCCATAAATAACTTCTAACCAAATGTAGATCCTACGAGTGTTTCTAATATCTACACATAAATCATAATCATAAGCAAGGGACACAACATTCTCTAATATCTCATAAGCAAGGGAATAGATAATGACAACAATATCCAAAATCAACCAATGAAAAATCGCATATTTAAGTTGCTTAGCCACTCGATGCAATGAAGCCATAATTTAATCTTACTAGAAATGGTCAAGTACCCAAATATCTACTAAGAATAATTTTCCACAGACACCCTATTAATATTCAACAATATTTCCTAATGTTTCTTATACCCCCCACTAAATTCATCCCACTAATCAATGGCTTTGTCAATACACAACATAACCAACACAACAGAACTCGAAATATCAAAAAGATCCCTGAGATTTTGAATAATGAAATACCTGCCCTAACACCAGAGGCGCCAGCTTTCTTTAACCCTTTCTTCTTAACAATAAAACTAGAACCAATAAAAATACTCGACGAAAGAGCCAAAACCAAACCCTTGATGTTATCAGATGACATGCCATCTCTCCAGCTATGACCATTCGACTCCGCCATTCACTTTTTTAATATTCTTTAATATTAACGCCACTATCTCACCTCGCCACCATAACTCAGTCGCAACTCGGACTGAGTCACTCACCACTACAATAATTCACTTGATTCACCCGTTTCTCACATCAATATTGCCACTATGCTCGATTTCCTCAAATGGGTACTCAAATCCTGAGTTTTTTTTTTTCCAAAAATAAAAAAGGGCGTTGATAGATCTTAAACGGATTGTAAAGAGAAGACACCCAGATGGGTAGATCTTGAAAATGAGTTGCAAGATTTCGTGTAAGCGTTCAAAAATTGTGAGTTTGGTGGGAACAACTAGTTTCGTGCTGGCGAGATTTCTTGGATGTGAAGAGAAATAAGAGAGACGAAGAAGAGGAAAGGTAGAGAATATGATGACTACGCGTTTGTGAGAGCTAATGTTATGTTGTGCTTTTATCTTTGATTTTTTGTTGCCAAATTTCACTGTCCATGTTTTTCTCCCATTTGTTTACTAAAATAAATAATAATTAAAAAATACTGAAAATTTATTTTAATAGTAGTGGCCATTTGTTCATTTTTCTCCCATTTGTGTGTATATCAAAGTTTGCAACAAGGATATCGTCTTATTAATCAACTATTTTAACTCTACCCATGGGATATTATATAATTGCTTAATCTGAGCGTAATTTTATGGTGTAGGATTTTAGATTTGATTTTCATATTTTAAGTTCGAATATATGTGATACGTTTCTTGTAAGAGTATAAAATAATTGGTAGATTTTACATGTTCTATTTAAATTTTAAAAAAAAAAATGAAATTAGTAGATAATATTAGTTTAAGTGAAGTTACTAATTTATTAACAAAGTAGATATGCTTTTGGTTGTAAAATCTAATAATAAAATCATGACGTACTATGTGGATAAAATTCTAAAGATAATAAACTTATTTGAAGTGAAATAATTTTTTTTTTTTTGAAATGGTGGAAATTTTACCATCAAATCATTCAATCCGGGTTTAAGAGGAGCATGAAAAACTCTCGGCTGTTCCAGACTCTTATAATAAATACATCCCTTGTACTTGAACCAGATTTTGACAACAAAATCTTAAGCTCTTTATCACCGAGTAATGAGACAAGTGAAACACATTTGTGTGAAATTTAAAATAAATCTCCGATAATTTCTATTTTGTTGTTATATATATTGTTATGAATGGATTAAAGTTGAAAATTTTGAGATATTAGTAATATGTAGAAACATACTAAATCTATAGTCGATATATTGATTTGATTAATTACTTTAATTGTAGCTTAATGACTTGGTAAGATTTCCTTGTTCCTAACTTTTTAATACTTGTTGAAGTTCTAATCAGATGTCAAAATTTTTTAGTGCTTTTGTTAATGTTTATGGTATTATCTAAAGATAGGTAAATGTGATTTTAATTTTCTTAAAAACATATTCGAAGAATTTTGTAAGAAATATAAAATTAATTAAAATTGTAAACAAAATATTTTAAGGAAAAAGGGGAAATGAGATATACACTCCAAAATTTCATATAATGGACAAATACATCTCCTTAATTTTGAAAATGGACATATGCACCTCCAAAAATTGATAAAATGATATATATATATATATCCTTTAATTTTGAAAATGGACATATACACTCCTTAAATTTCATAAGAAATAACATATTTTTAGTAGAATTAGCTTTAGTTCGGTTTTGGAGCAAATCGAACTGATAACCGTTCAATTTGCTATAGTCGAAATTGAAAACAAACCGAATTGGAAAATCGAAATCGAACCTTTAATTTCGATTCAATTCGGTTCTTAATTTCGATTTACATTATTGTTTGTTTGGTTCCAAATTAAAAACTTAAAAGTTAAAACATACAAATTAAAGATAATTTTAATCCACAAAGGCACAAGCACAACTGAATCGAACCAAACACTTCGATTTGGTTAGATTCCACTAATTTGGTTCTATTTCAATTTTTTTATCCATCCCTAATTTTTAGAATTGAGAGAAGGGACGGAAATGATAAACATTTTAATTTGAATCATAATTTATGTTGTTAGTTTTTTTTAGCTATTAAATGAAATTTTGCGGTGTAATTGTCCTTATTATGAAATTTTAGGGTGTATATGTCCATTTTCGAAAATAAGGGGTGTCTCTGTTTATTTTGTGGAATTTTTGGGGTGTATAAGGAAAAAATGCAAAAAAAGAAGAAGCAAAAGCTTAGCAGCCAACGTGGCGTTACGAAATGATCTGATTGTAGCATCTGTAATACATCCGGCCACACACAATCCCAACAGCATTAATAGAATCTACCCTTAGCTTCGCAAATATCCCTCACCTTCATCAGCTGCAGAGTCCAGTGCGGCGCCGTTTTCTCACTTCTCATTTCATTTTCTTTAGAAACCATAAAACCCAAACCATGTCAGTCTCGTCGATGTCTCTCCTCCAAACTTATTTCCGACAATGCCCCTACCCCTCGCTCTCCTCCTCCTGTCCTTCGTCGTCTTTTCACATCTCCGTCGCATCAAAAATTAAGCCCGCTACGGTCACGTGCTGTGTGTCGACGCAGCTTCAGTCTCACTTGTCGGTCTTGAATGGCAATATCGATGAGAGAATCACCGAGAGAAATGAAATTCGGCTTGGATTGCCTAGCAAAGGCCGCATGGCTGAAGACACACTCGATCTTCTCAAGGTTTCGGTTTTATTTTTTTTTTAATTTTAGTTTTGGATATTTAATTAGATTGTTACAAAATGAATTTTAGCTGAAATTTGAGGAATTATAATTTTTGTCTAGTGCTGTTGTATTATTTGTTCATAAACTCGTGGTAATGACGTGAATTTAGTAAATTATTATTGGAGTTATGAGAGAGAGTCTGATTGGTGAAATTGTAATTGGAGTTTAAGGAAATGGATGAGAGCTTGTTTAATTTTGCGTTTGGTTGGTGAAAAACTGGAGGAAAATGATATGGAATTCGCAATGTTATTAGTATGTCATGATTTTCTATTTTTTAAAAATATTTGAATTTTATAATGTATTGAATTATGAGTAAAGGGCTCTTTGGTTAAAATTTAGTTAGAAGTTCAGAAAATGAATGAGAATTTCACTAATGTTGTGTTTGGTTGCCAAGAAACTGGAGGAAAATGGCATAGAAAGAGCAATTTATAAATATTTAATTATGTTCTAACTATGAGCAAAGGACTGGAGGTTTAAAATTAGTTAGCAGTAGAGAGAATGTATGAGAATTTGGCAAATGTCGTGTTTGGTTGGTGGGAAACTGAAGGAAGATGGCATGGAAATTGCTATTTAGTATTTACAAATATGTATTAAAAGTAAAGAGAATGCATGAGGGTTTGTCTGATGCTATGTTTGGTTGCTCAGAAACTGGAGAAAAATGAAATGCAAATTGTAATTAGAAAATATGTAATGATTTCAAAGTAATTTCTGCTTTACTAATTGGCTATATTTGTTAGTTTTATCTGAATTTGCGATTCTGATTCTTTATGATAAACTGTTTCTTTTGAAGGACTGTCAATTGTCAGTTAAGCAAGTCAATCCTAGACAATATGTCGCTCAAATTCCTCAGGTCTGATCTTATGCTGTCCCTGATTGGCTTCTGATTATGGTAATATTAGATATGCAATTTTAGTTTTTTTGCTTTGTGGTTTGTTTGTTGATTTAGATCTCGAACTTGGAAGTTTGGTTTCAACGGCCAAAAGATATTGTACGAAAGCTGTTATCAGGAGATTTGGATCTTGGTATTGTGGGTTTGGATACGGTTAGTGAGTATGGACAGGTAAGCACTAAGGTCTAGGATTCTATTTCAGAACACAAACTATACATTTGCTGTGTTTGTTGCCTGGAACAACTGTGGAGACACACATCGACGCATAATGCTGTTTTGGATCTCTCTGTATTAGGGAAATGAAGAGCTTATTATTGTTCACGATGCTCTTGAGTATGGAGATTGCCATTTATCCATTGCAGTAAGTGATCATTTCTACTCCATAACTGACTGCAGGCTGAATCTCTAAGTTATTCCTTGGATTAGTCTTAACATGCCTTCCATTCTTTCAGATTCCCAAATATGGGATCTTCGAGAATATTAATTCACTGAGGGAGCTAGCCCTAATGCCTCAATGGACTGCTGAGAAACCTCTGCGAGTTGCTACTGGCTTTACTTATGTATGATACTTGTTTCCCTTCTTTTACAGCGTTGTTAAATATGTTCAATTATTCAAATAATTGTGATTTCTGTGTCTCTGCACAGCTGGGTCCTAAGTTTATGAAGGATAATGGACTGAAGCATGTAGTCTTTTCAACTGCTGATGGAGCTCTAGAGGCAGCTCCAGCGGTGAGAATTACTCTATTGTGAACTTTTATTTTAGTTTCTAGATTTTAACCCTAAATTTGTTCACTGTCCTTTAATAGAGTTGTACCCTAACATACAATTGTATTGCTAGGTGCAGCATGTTGTAAAGGATTTTGGTGGGATGTTATCATTTTCCCCTTTGCTTCCCTTTAATTTTTGTTCATTTGATTCCCTTTTGTTTTGTTTTTTATTTACCCAAACAAGCTGCAGAAAGTGATATTTTTTCTTCACTTTACTTCTTACTTTTTCACTTTTCTTTTGTTCCCTTTTTGTCTCTTATCTTTATGTGATAAAGTATGGGAAGTGGTAATGTCGACTAGGTTGTTAGTAAAGCAGTGAGAAATTCAGGAACTTTGATCGCTTTGTCAAGCTAGCAACAAATATTTTCACTGATAGCTTGGTTCATTTCATATAAATTCATTGTTGTGTCAGCATTTCCTATTTTGCTTGTCCAAGTCATTTCAGATTGGTGCAGGCAATGGTGTCTAAGGGTAGGGTTTGGTTTGGAGATCAAATTCAATATATAATGAGGAAATAGATTTTGATATGAAATTGATTCAAGTAGCATTGTTTTTGTGACCACACTTGTATGCTTTTTTACAGATTCTTTATACTCAGAAATTACTTGTCTTTCTTGGTAATTTAGATGGGGATTGCTGATGCTATTTTGGACCTTGTGAGTAGCGGGACAACACTCAGAGAGAACAACTTGAAAGAGATTGAAGGTGGAGTTGTGTTGGAAAGCCAGGTAAGACCTTGCAAAGCATACAATGTTGGACTCTTGTAAATGCTATTGGACAGGGGTTTCCAGGTGGCTGGTTTCATGGTCTGGCTTTGATATAATCTTGTCTTATATAAAAAATTCAATGTTCTACAGGCAGTTCTTGTTGCAAGCAGGAAATCGTTGACCCAGCGGAAAGGTGTACTGGACACCACACATGAGATTATTGAGAGATTGGAGGCCCATTTGAGGGCAAGTGGTCAGTTCACGGTATGCATTTAACGTTCCTTATGCTGTAGTATTTTCTACTTTGAAATCATCATGTTTAATCTTATACATTTATGCGGCAGGTTACTGCAAACATGAGGGGAAATAGTGCAGAGGAAGTAGCTGAGCGAATACTGAGCCAAACCTCATTATCTGGGTTGCAGGTATTGTTTGAAGTTACAGCAATGGGTTTTTTGCCACTTCGGTTATCATTCCCAGGAACGAAGATGGCTGAATTATTGTTTCCCGATGACATATATTTTTTTAATTATATGTGTTATTTTCCAGTAATAATTAAAAGCTCTTTTAAGTTTGTTTCATGATTCTATGTGCAGGGACCCACTATTAGTCCAGTTTTTTGCAAGCGTGATGGGAAGGTAACAGCTGATTATTACGCCATAGTTATATGTGTACCCAAGAAAGCACTATACAAGTCTGTACAACAATTGAGAGCGGTGAGTCATTATATGATAATTAGACTTATTCTCATTGTTTCATAAACATTTTTTCATATCATATGTGATCAGTTTATTTCCTGTCAAAATGATAGTCATAGTCATAGTGTGACTATGACTAATTAGCGGGAGGAATTTCCACTGCCTGCCTTTTGTATTTTCACCGCATGTTTCGAAATAATGCTATTTCACATAACTTATTCCCTAAGAATTGTCTGGCATTAAACTCCACCCACCACTTGATGAACTTTGATTAATCAATACTGTTTGCTGCAGATCGGAGGCAGTGGGGTTCTGATCTCGCCTTTAACCTACATTTTCGATGAAGAGACTCCAAGGTGGCGCGGGCTTCTCTCAAAACTTGGCTTGTAGTCCTCTGCAT
>SKCR01037881.1:0-73637 GCA_019454045.1 Zanthoxylum bungeanum | reverse complement strand
AAAAATATATTCTGAAGCACTCTAAAAAGTCCTTATGATTTCTGTTTTTTGTGTTGGTTTTATGGTTTTTTTTTTTTTTTTTGTAGGAATAATAATATTGTCTTTAGTATATAAAAGATTTGTTGCGGGTGAAATGAGAAGATCTGATTAAGGCGGTAAAGATTGGAGCATTATGGTGCTTCTCGGAGCATCTGTACAGTCTTATAAATTATTGATTTTCCTTTATTGAATTCATTGTATGTTGTTGTAAAAGTATTATGTTCAATATATTTATTATATTGTTTCACTTCTAGTTAAGAATATATATTCACCAATATTACGTTGAGACTGAAGTAGAAAGACTACGCTAGTCCTATAATTCGTCCTGTAACTAAGTAGTATGTGTAAATATGTATCCTTACCGGTTTCACGGAACACATAATGCATAAATTATGTTATATTATTAGGTTTATCCTAATTTGTATTCGATTTGATATTACCATGTAATTATGATATTTTATGTATGGATTTCATCATTTAAAACCAAAAATAAAAAATAAAAAATATTCTAAAAATTAATTAGAAATTTGAACGCGTTAAAAAGTCATTTTTATTCGTTTTCGTGAGATTGTAAATGAATTTATAATGAAAAGTTTTCAATTGTTTTTTATTACTTAAGAAACTTAATATTTAATTTGTTCCTTTCCAAAAAAAAGGAAAAGAAACTTATCAGTTATAAGCTTTTAAAGACTGTTGTTTTCTTAAGAAATTTTGTATTAGCTGTAAAGTTAATTCTGTCTTCGTTCAAAGCTTTTAAAACGTTTTAAAATTAACATTGGTCGAATATTCCAAGAAAAACGAAAGTTTATGCCAAACCTTTATGGCTGAACGGTTTATTTTGCTTCCCCCAACATTTTTTGATCATGAGAATGAGCTTCAAATTGGAAGGGGCTTATAAATTAAAATTAAAATTCATAAACAATTTTAAAGTATTAAAAAGGAAAAAAAATGGAATTATTGAATTATTCTATCCATATGAGAGGGATCACAAATCTCTTATTTTCACTCAATTAATTTTATTACAAAATCGTGTAATATTGGCTAATTAAACCGATCCACATAAAATCTTTTGTATTATTCTTTTCCTTATATATTCTTTACTTGTTTGTTGTGTCTACAAGGAGGAGTGTTATCTTTTGTGTCCTCAATAGGGGTGGCTTGGTGGTGTAAGGTTCATGATCTCACTTGAAGTCCCAAGTTCGAATTCATGGAATGTGTTTCTTGTAAGAGCCTGAGATAGTCGGGAGTTTTATCTGCTCCGCTTAAATCCGAAATGGGTTATTTAACGGTGAAATTTCCAACGATTTTCAAAAAAAAAAAAAAAGGTGTCTTCAAATTCTGTACGATTGCTGCATCAATTCAAATGATTTTTAAAAATTCAATGAGATCTTAATTCGAAAAACAAAGATTTAAAAGCCTCAAGGATGGCCATTAAATGGACTGGATCCAATTAGACCCGCAATCTAAAGTGTGTAAAGAGTTGGGCGGTTTAATTGGATATGAGCCCAAGTAACATTGGGCTCAATAAACCCAATAACTTGGGCCTTATGAAAACCTAATATATCCGAAAACCTGAAGGGTAGTTTGGTACTTTCAATTTTCAATATTTTCCTACATAAAAGCCCCTTCTGTATCTCTATCTCTAGGGTTTTGCTGTATTGAATCTATGGTCAGTCTCCGCCTCCCGGAAGCATAATTAAGGTCAATTTTTAATTTTAATATTTAGGATACAAATTTTTTATTTTTTTATTTTTTGTTTTATGAAATAAAATTTAATTAAGGGCGATGATGAAAATACATTTCTCGATGCTGAGTTCATGTCATTAGACATGGGACCAAAAAGCAAGTAGATGTTTTTTTTTCTTGATGAATTCTGTGCGTGTCTGAGCCATTTCTTTGGGTTATAAATATATTGATAAATTGCTGGAAATGGGAGTTATAATTGCAGTGATTAAAAGATAATTCCTCGTACTGAATGCTCTATTGGGCATGACAGACTCTTTTACACCCATAGAATCTGAGCAAGCTTCCCACTTCCATTTCCATTTTTTCATTTTTTTGGAAATTTTGAAAATTTTATCTGTCTTAACTAGAAAACGTAAAATTTCCGACTGTCTGGATTGGAAACTTTGATTTATTTCTTTTGATTGTTGATTTTTGGGTTTTTTTTTTCTTCCTTAGTTTTGCAGTAAATTAACAGAGAGCTACCAAATAAAACAAAAATGGTTTGTTTAATTGTGTTGCAAATGAATGAATATTTGATTCAGATGAAATGTTAGTTGGAGGACATTGAATTGGTACCTTTAATGGTTGGTTATTTTTGTTTTCTCTATAGATTTCAATTGATATTTTAATTACTGTAAGGTGACTTGTTAACAATTCACATAATTTGTTTAATTTGTCACCTACAATTAGTAGCTGCTGCTGTTATTAATGGCCTCTACTCTGGTGTGTGGTGATTCAGAAGCACAATCTACACTGCTTTCACTCGTAAGCTTTTACAACATTATTATTATTATAAATCACAAACTCTGTATATTTTTTGTTGTAATCGTTGGAAATACCGTCACCAAATCATTTTTTTGGGTTTAAGTATAGCAGTTAAAATTTCCGGTTGTCTCAGATTTTTACATAAAACACATTCCATGAATTCAAATTTAGGATCTCGGAACTCTTTCAATCATTTTGAATTGAAATAGAAGAAGAAAGGTTATGGATTTGCAGATTGAAAATTTACAAGTGAAAATGCGTAGTGTTACCTGCTTGACGTTAACTTTAGTATCAGTTCACAGTCGCTATTCCTGAAACCGGGGGAAACTGTTCAAAATTTCTTATATGTATTATCATATATATTTATTTTTAAAAATAAAATAATATGAATTTTTTATACTTAAAAATGGAAAATTTTAAAAATTTCAATATTTTTGATATTTTTTGGATTCAACCTAAAAAGATTATTTATAAATATATTTATTTTGAATTAAAAATAATTTACATAATTAGAAATGTATTTTTTTATTAATAAAAACAGATCTGGAAATTAAAATTTTGCCCTGGGGTAAATTATCTTTATAATTTATATAGTTACATTTATCACTTTTTAGTGATAAATTGATGAGGTAAAGCTTGGAGTAAGTAAAAGAAGCAAATGAGAAATTCGGTAGCTAGATTTGGCGGAATAAAATCTGTTCAAAAAGACAGGCAGCACTATATGAAAGCAAATTACGTGTCACGATTTAAAACCGAGGTCAATAATAACGAGGTAAATATATAAAGTAAAATTATAATAAGACTAATTAAATTATAAAAAATTCAGCAGAAAATGATCAAAAAATCAAAACATGATTTGGTCAAAAATGACCAAAATAAAAAAATTCAAACCATGTTCCGAGACTTTAAAATAAAAGAAAATAAAAATCATAGGGAAAATATTCAAAATATTGTCACAATTTAAATGTGAACATCTGTCATGAAATAAATAATTAAAATTCAAATAATCCAAAATTGCTAATTAAACGCGTAAAAACACGACATATATACACAATTAGAATCGGGATCATTACTACACGAATGGTCAACCCAACGGACGGGGGTCGTCAAATACAAGATTCTGTATAGACACGTCGGCGTGTGGCCTTCACGTACCGCTTCCACCAATAGATGTGTGTCGTCGTCCTAAATTCAATGGCAGGGGTCACGTGCCAACAGAGCTCCGATTTGCCGTAAATCGAAAAAAAAAAACCGTCAAAATCTTCGAGCTCTCCATTTATCAGAAAACAGCCATCTCCAATGACATGCCTGCCACAAAACTGCTCCATGATGATGATTGATGAAGAACCAAAAAAATATTGAAAAATGAAAATGTAAAGAAGAAGCAAAATTGCAGGGACGCCTGTTGAGGAAGAAAATAAAATAAAAAGGGAAAAAATGAAATGCAGCCCAAGGTTTTTAAAGGGAGAGGAATGAATTTTTTTAAATTTATAATGCTCTGTAAAATTTCAGTTATGTCCCTGAATTTTGATCAAATAAAACTGAAGTAAATTAATGAAAATTTATCGTTCAACCTCTAAAGTCAAAAATTCAAAATTTGATCAAAGATTATAAGTGAAAATATAATAATACTCTTATTAGAAATTTCAGGATCATTACATTACGAGACCGTTAAATCGCCGCACAGTTTTATTATTTTCTCTCATTGGGACACTCAGAGATTTTACGATATGACACCTAGAGTTTTTTGTTATACATGTATAATCCATCTTAATCATATTCTAAAGAATATTACTAATAATCTTCGTGGTTAGAATTGGAAAATAGCACAGGATTCTTCCATGCCTCCTAGCTTAGATTAATCAACAGTAGAGCCGGCCGGCGGTTCGGTTCCGGTTTGGAAACGAACCGAACCGGCCGGTTCCTGGTTCCACAAGTGTGGAACCGGAATCGGAAACCCAACCGATCGGTTCCGGTTCGGTTACGATTCCCCTTTCGTTTTTTTTTTTTAAAATTTTAATAATAAATTTTAAAAAATAGAAAAAAAAATAGTTTTTTTTTTTTTTACTTCTGGTTCCAAGAAGAACCGCTGGAACCGAACGGTTTCAACCGGTTCAGTCAGAGTAAGAACCCTAACCGAACCGGTTAGGTTCCGGAACCGGTTGGAACCGGAACCGTCCGGTTCCAATCGGTTCCGAACCGGAATCTTAGCCGGGTCTAATCAACAGTATCGGCTGCTATCACAAACATTTGCTCTCAGTTGCCACTGCCTCTAATCTTATTGAAAAATGGCTATCTGTCTCACTGTCATTAATGAGCAATGATATACTTACATACACTTATTCTTAAAATTTTCTCAACTCTCTCACTGTAGCTCCAGTGATTTACTGTAGCTCGTTGTAGCTACATTGATTTACTGTAGCTCACTGTAGTTACAGTGAGAGAGTTGAGAAAACTTTAGGGTTAAGTGTGTGTAAATATATCATTGCTCGTCTTTAATTTGATCATTTAAATGAATTCGTGATTTGGGAACAGACCTTTTACCTTTATAATAGTAAAATCATTGCACGTTATTTTTAAGAGTAATGATATACATACATAAATTTTTACTTAAAATTTCTACGTCCCTCTCACTGTAGCTACAGTCACTCACTGTAATTACAGTGAGATGAGTGTAGAAACTTTATGTAAAATTTTAAGTATGTTTATCATTTTTGTATTTTTAATGACATTTTACATCTATTCTAACAATGGATTGGTGTCTTGTGTCACATGTTTACTTTTCAAGTATCACAATGTAGGGCTTGTGCCATATTTGTAACGCTCTCATTTAGTGAGTCATCCTTTCTGATACCTAAAGGCATGAATGTCATAATTGGAATATCTATGTACCGTTACTTTAGCGGTAAGTTATGAAAGCCAACAAGCATCCACATGGTATATAAGTTAGTGGCACAAAAATGTAGTAACGCCGTCGTTTTGTGAGAAATAGCATGACAATCATTATATATCGATTACATACAAACACGGTCATATAAATGCGAGATGATACACAATTAAAATCCGTGCAACACCAATGTCCGGGGCTACTCGAGACTTCCGAGTCATATCTAAATAGATTTTAAAGACATTACACATATATCATAAGAAAACACTTACAGTGATTAGTGTTTGAGTTGCTACACTCATTTAAAATAGAAAATATTACTCCCTCCGTCCCTTTTTAATATGCCACATTTCTATTTTTGGAAGTCCCAAATTATAGTCCTATTTCCTTATTTGGAAAGAGTTAAAGGACGAAGTTTACATATATACCCTTATTATTATTATTATTGGGAGTATAAATGATTGAATTAAAGTGAGATTGTGTGTTGTATTAATGAGTGATATATTAGGAAAAGACTATGTTTTAATGATGTTCCCTTATTTTGTTGGAAAATGACTAGCGGCCTATTAAAAAGGGACAGAGGGGGTACTAACATTACATAATAAGTTCTTTCTTTCCTTTTTTTTTTTTTTTGAAATCATTGAAAATTTCACCGACAAATTACTCTCTTCGGGTTTAAATATAGCGTGTAAAATCTTTTAGCTATCTCAGACTCTTATAAAAAAACATTTTCTCTAAATTCAAACTCAAGACTTCAAAATAAATCTTAAATACTACACAACTAAACTAACACTGCAGGCCTTTTTGTTCTCTCAAAATTGCATCAAAATACAAGTATAGGTTGCGATTTACATTGTAGACATGTCCGAAGATAAATTCGTTCCCAAAATTGAAACTTTATCTTTGAGGATTAAATAATTTTAGCAGTTCAATCTGACTGATGGGGGTTCTTTACTCTTTATGTCAACTTTATGCAGGTGGTGGTCGATTTGCAATCATATATCTGTTGCTGACCAGACAACAATTAGTAAAAAACAAAACTAGTACAACAATTTTCATAAACATAAAACAGTGAAAATATCAAACATGAATTCCTTTTTTTTTATCAGAAAAAAAATAAATAAATAAAATAAAAATCAGTACTGGTTACAATTATTTATTTGGTAATTGGTATGGGCCATGTTCAGCAAATTTTCTTCAAAATTGGCCCCTGCTTTGAAACATGGAGCCAATGAACAAAGTGGTTGTCCTGTCAATTGGCCCTGGCTGGGCCATTCCGAGCCATATGGCTCGTCAACTCAGTGGGGAGCATGGCCGCGCCCTGCTGGGTGACCTGGCCACAGGAGTGCTTCCTGTCTGGAGTCAAGGAAACTTCACCCCACTCTTCAGCTGTGAATTCAATTATGTAGATGCATATCTTTCAAAAAATCTATCAACATGAAAGCATGGCCCAACAGAGGATCATCAATAATCAATATGTATTTTGGAAGTTAGTTGTATTGATTTTGGCTTTATGAATTGCACCATAATCATTGACCAGTTTTGACCCCACTGCTTTGTTTTTTTGCTTTCAAAATCTAGTTTTCTGTGATCTCCCATTGAAAATGGTTCTAAGAAATTGAAATTCGAAACTCCATAATACATGCAAAGATGGGCATGAATCAGTGTTGTCTTTCATTAGTCCCGCGTTCGTAATATCAGAACCAACACCATACTTCTCAATTACGAGCACGCGGTACATAATAATACCGATATGACAATATTAATGTAGAGTTCATATGCTTTGGATTCCCATTGATCCCTCATTAAAGTACCTAGTGTGGGGACATAACAATCCGACAGCAAGAGCAAGCAGTACAAAAGAAAATTAAAACAGATCATAAATCACTTCAATTCACATACTATAGCTAACCATAGCATCTTCCATTAAAAGTGGCCAATGCCTAGCCATTAAGTTCATATTTCCGAAATTTTTAGAACCACAAGCCGAAAAGGAACAAGATAAAAGAAATTAATGTAAATAAAAAGAGTTGCTGCAAAGGCTTCTACTACTCATCAACTTGGTTCAAACTCCTGCACTTCAATTCCATCACTTTTCTGCGATTGTTTGCCCGCCAATTACAGAGATGGTATAGAGGAGGAACTTGCTAAGGTTGAACCAACCACATCATCACAGAGGCTTGCTCCATCATGTGTCTTCTTGTTCTCAGTTACAGGGCTGCTACCTGAACTGCTATTTGAAAGCGAATGGAAAGTTGACTTCTGTAAGACACCGGTAGGAGAAGATCCTAATTGTGGACTGCCATCCCACCCTTCAGTTAAAAGGTTAAGAGATGAGTTCTTGCAGGTATTCACATTGTTAATGGTGCTGGTTAAGGCCTCTCCTAAAGGACCTCCCATTGAATTACCCCAAGAAATCGGTATCCAATTAGTCTGCTTTTGGGTTGGCTCAACAAGGTCATTATTCATCCCCAAACCAACGTGCATAGGGTCAAGCTCACGAGATAATTTAAGAGGTGATAGTGCAAGCCTCTCATGGGTGGGAGAGGATGAGGATGGTGAGAACTCTGGAGGGCCCATCGGGATTGACATTGACAGTTGGGTCCAGTCTGATTTAAGCTCCTCAGGCCAAGTAATGACAGAACGATTAGACTCATCCTTGGGCCATTCATCAATGAATTGCCGGAGGGGGTGATGGTCTTGGGTTTCTTGGTCATTGAAGACTAGAAACGACTCACCATAGCTTTTGGAATTCAAGTATGAGCTTGGCTGAGAAGGATTAAGGAGGGAATTGGAGGAAACAAGTCCAAACACCGACTGAGAGGATTCTTCCAATGTGATATCTTGTTTCGGAAAACTGAAAGTAGATTCATTGGGTTTCAGGTTGATGATAGAAGCCATCGTGGAAAGGCTCCGTGAATCTTGTACCCTGCCACAGACATTCTATTTGCTTAGGATGAAATAGTATAAATATTGCAAAAAGAATAACATTTAAGATAAAAGAGCAAGGATAAGAAAATGAACAAGTCCACTCATATGATATTGCATGCTTCTTTTCATAATAGAGCCTTTCCCAAAGATAAAAATTACTTTGCAAAAAACCAAAATTTTCATAAATTTATCCTAGGAACAGAATCTTAAGTCTAAACTACATGAAAAGTCGGTCACCAAAGTAAAATGAAATAACTGGATCTCATGTAAAGTGAAGGAAAAGAAAAGAGTATAGTATGCAAAGAGTTTTAGGGGCAACATCATATTTAACGGGCAAAAATGCTGATTAAGAAATAAACAGAAAAGGAGAGCTCAAGTTCTAAAGTGTTATTTTTCACCTGCTGACAAGGGCATCTGCAGAAGGATTGGCAGCAACCGGCTGCAAGTTTTTTAACTCATGCTGAGTGATTGCAAGGTTGTTGGACGTACCACCATTGGTATTGGTTATTACCAATGTTGACACGGATGAAGTCGTTGGAACCACCTTTGTATTAGAGGCGGCAGAGGCGGCATGGCCAATCTGGCCTTCCACAGGCTTTCTTGAACGGTGGCGGCCCCGATTTATATGCCTTTCACAGTACTTTTGGTCTGCAACAGCGTCCCTTGAGCACCGCCATTTCTTTCCATCTGTCCGGCGACACCTCCCTGGCTCAGGATCAGTGTTCCCAGAGTAACCCAGGTGAAAAGAGCCCCATCCATCTACATAAATTACGAAAGAATAATTTCAGAAAATAGAGAAGATGAACTTTATATCAAGCCCAGGCAACATTACTTTTATGACTAAAATTACATCAAATTTCTGCAAATCCAAGATTAACATAAAACACATTGATTTCTGCAAAAAATCTAAGACTTAACTGCAAATTCCGAAATATCCTTTTAAAAGTAACAAAGAAAAACTAGTATGCAAATGAGATCCTAAAAACTTCACAGAAAAATCAGCTGATCATCATTTTAAAAAGTTCATTTCAGCAATCATGCACAAAACAAACCAACACCTCATTATTCTCCTTCAAAAGTAATTTTCTGATAATAAAAATAAAACAAAAATGAGATAAAATAACAGCACTAAGAATAAAAACATAGAAAGATCAGTAATACATGTCTAGTGGGGAGCTTACATGGATTGGGAGCATATGATGCAGAATAAGGCAAGCCAAATGAATGCAGGGATTTTTTGAAAGGAATGAGCAAATTAGAAGGTACAGGCACATTTGCTATGATGTATTTGTAGATCAAGGCTTGGTGTTCTAGCTCAATCCACTGAGATGGAGTAAATGGTCCTCTAGCTCCAGAAATAGATCCATGCAAGCTTGCATTCAAGCTTCCATACCCATAACCATAACCATAACCTGTAGCTGCATGTGTAATCAAAATATTCAACTTTAACCAGGTGAAAAAAATCATCACACTAAAATGCCATACTAAAGAGAAAAGAAAACCAAATGCCCTAATTTTGACTTTTTTCTTGACAAGACTTGGAACTAAAATTTCTATAAATTGGTAATGAATAGACCCTCAACAGTAAAGGAAAATGAAGACACTTAGCAAGACTAAAAATCCCATCTTTAGACCCAAAAAAAATTTGTTACAAAATCCATCTATTGAGAGACATACTCATTTCCCCAAAAATTATTTCACAAAAGAAGCTAACAATCAAAAATAAAAAACCCGACAGAAATTTGACCAACAAAACCTGCACTTCGAGGAATGGCAGTGAGTTGTTGGTGTGAGCTTCTCTCCATCAAAGCAGCACTTTTAGTGAGGAAAGGATCTTGTGATGAATCGTAAGAAGAGAAACTGAGCATTTGCTCTTGGTGGCTTGTATTGTTATTAGATCTCAACAAAGTGGTGGGTTGGTGCAATGACATTGCCTTGTTGGCTGAAAAATCAACAGTTTTGGGCATTTTAGAAACTGACTTGTCTGCTTCATCATCAGGTTCAGATCTTTCTTTCTTGACAAACCTAGATCCAACAGGATTGACTGAGAGCTGAAGCTGAGAATGAGATGGAGCTCCGTTTTCAAGACCCGACAGACCCTCCAAACCCAGAACCCCAAAATCCATATTTTAGATAGTGGAGACTCAAAACACAATCTAAACTCTAAATAACCTCCATATTTAAAAGCAACAGCAGCTCATGAAAGTGGAAACTAGTTTAAGAAGAAGAAGCAGCAGCAGCTAAAACCTCTAAAGAAAAGAGTTTCAAGAAAGGGAAGTGCATCTTAGAATGGTTGCTGTGTGTACTTATTGTTAAATGTGTTCAACTGAGCTTTGAGAAGAAAAAAATTATATGATTGTGGAGAGAGAGAGAGAGTTATTAGAGAGAAGAGAGAGAGGGGAAGAGGATAGTTGAAACTTGAAAGTGGTGAGTACAAGACAAGGCTACCAAAGACACTACATTACTCGAAATGCTATGCTTGCTAATATTTATTCAAGGGAAATTAAAAATAATATTAAAAAAAATAGTTTGGTTTTTTTTTTTTTTTTTTTTATTATAATACAAGTTTACTTTTATATATATATATAAAATCTGAAAGTTATTGAAATAATAAATGCATATCATTTATAACATATCCAAAATCATACGTCTACCTAGACGAGATATCTATTCTCACTTAAATATACTTCCAAATAGAGAGTCATTGATATATCATCTGTTGGGCAAATAAAGTCTCACATTGGCTAGAAGTGGGGAGGATCATGAGTTTATAAGTATGAACAATATCTTCATTTGTATGAGGCCTTTTGGGTATAGTCAAAGAGCAAATCAATGAGGGCTTAGGCCCAAAGTGGACAATATCATACCAATGTGAAGAGAAGTGGTATCCTAGGTTCCAACAAGTGGTATCATAGTCATGCCCCAGAGTTAGCCATGTAGATGAATCCTCGGAATGCAGAACAAAAAGGTGGTGAGCCCCGATCATGATCCGTGAGTGCTCGGTTAGATAGGCGATGTGCTCTGGTCTTCATGGAGTTGACGGATGGATGATCGTTTGAGGGGAGGCTCGGTGGTCCTTCGTACGAGGGGGGGATTGTTGGGCAAATAACGTCTCACATTGGCTAGAAGTGGGGAGGATGATGGGTTTATAAGTATGGACAATATCTTCATTGGTATGAGGCCTTTTGGGTATAGCCAAAGAGCAAATCTATGAGGGCTTAGGCCTAAAGTGGACAATATCATACCAATGTGGAGATAAGTGGTGTCCTAGGTTCCAACATCATCTATATTAAAAAGGTAGTGTTAGTTTGTCTCAACGGTACTCGATTTAACTTTCAAACGGACAAAGTTCAATAGATTATTTGGCTAATTTTAATAAATTGATCAATTAAAGTTCATTTTTTTTAAATGTACTTTTAAAAACTAATTTGAACTCACTAATTTTAAAAACTAATTTGACCGTTATGGTATAGCTAGAGTCAAAAAATAATCTCGTATTGTGATATTATGGTTCCGTTAACGTTAACATTAACATTAAAGAACATGTTTGGTGAAACGTTTAAACGCTGGTAAAACACTCCACCAAACGGAGCCTTAATATCGAACTTTAATCGCACAGTTTTTAAAATTACATTTTTTTTAATGAACTGATCAAAAATGAATGTACTTTTAAAAACTAATTTGAACTCACTAATTTTAAAAACTAATTTGACCGTTATGGTATAAGCTAAAGTCAAAAAATAATCTCGTATTGTGATATTATGGTTCCGTTAACGTTAACATTAACATTAAAGAACATATTTGGTGAAACGTTTAAACGCTGGTAAAACACTCCACCAAACGGAGCCTTAATATCGAACTTTAATCGCACAGTTTTTAAAATTACATTTTTTTTAATGAACTGATCAAAAATGATAGAGAGGTACTTCGGGAAAGAATGATAAATTGATCAAAAATGAATTTAACTCACTAATTTTGATGAAAAATCATAATAATAACAATACTATCCCAATATTTAGCTAATTTTTGTAATCTCTCTATATTTATCATTTTTTTTTATTTGGGTTTAATTGAAATCAAATTTTTAGTCTTTTTAGGATAAGCTGAGCCAGCTAACAATGGTGGTTTTGGATACAGCCAACAAAGATGGTATTGGATTTCTCAAATTTAGGTCAAAATTATGAATCTCAAATTTAATAAAATTAATACATATTGTACCCAAAAAAAATTAAAAAAATCTCACTTTTATCAATAAAAAATATATAATTTATAAATTCGTATAAATCCTCAGAATCTTAGGGCTGTCCTGCTTGCTAATATCTCCTTAGATTTTTCTATTTTATTTATAGTCTCTTTTCTTTTTGAGGGATGTTCCTGATTTTAGTTTAATAAAAACTTTTTGGTTACGAGTGATGTACAACAATTTTTGGTTAATCAATTTTTCAGGAGTAGTAATTTGAGTTAGAATTCGTTTTTTCATTCGATTCGATTCGCTTTAAAACGAGTAAGAGTTTTAAAAAATAAATTTATTTAATAAATGGGTCAATTAGATTCGATTCGTTTAATAAACGAATCGAATATGAATTTAAGCTCATTGATTCATTTATTCAATTATGATTCATTTTATTATTTTCTTTTACTAGTTATCATTAATATTTTTTAATTGAGATTCGAGAAATTATGGCTAATTACCATTAAAAAAAAATATTATCTATGTTTGGTGAATTATTTTTAGTATATATTAATATGTATTTAATATGTATATATTTATGAAGAATTAATGTAAATAAATTATGGTAATTTATGTTATTTAATAATATCATGACTAAATGAATATTCGTATTAGATTCATTTAATAAACGAATCAAATACGAATCTTGATATTATAATTCGTTTAATAAACTAATCGAATATGAAACCATCAAATTTTAATTCGATTCATTTAGAATTCGATACAAATTCGATTTATCAATTCGTTTTACCACCCTTAATATTTTCATGAATAGTCCATCAATTTGATTGTGATTTAATTTAAGATGAATCATAATTTTATTTTTAAATATTTATATATTTTTACCATAACTTTTTGATCCATCTACATTGCAAATGCTAATATATTGAGACCTATATCTCTTTCCCTGAGTTTGATATTTAAATTTGTATTATCTTTACCGTTTTATTAAATCTTGTTGAACGATGTTATCCAAGATTTTATTGAAAAGTTAGTAATATAAGTAGATTTTAAGAAATTATATCAATATGCTATCTCCATAATAATCATAAAAATGTATAATCATAGTAGGATATAATTTTAATGAATTACTCAATTTTAATTGTACATATTAACTATAAATTTATATCAAGACAAATGAAGTTCAAAATGATTATACCCATGTTATGTCGGAGGAGACAAGAAGGCACAACATCTATAAAAATGAGGTAATATTTGATGTAGAGTTGGTGAACTTATCAAACACATATTTAATGCCAGCATTAACTCTACTTAAACTTTCATAAAATTATAATATCGCAATATGATATTATTTTATACGCTAACTTACACTCTAACTTTTGTTTCATAATTCATAAGTTAGTTTATAATCTCATTATAATACTTTCTACCAAACTTGACCTAATTTTTTCAGTGTTTTTAATTAAAAACACAACAATCACTCTCGAGTGTTTACTGGAGTTTCTTTTATTACATACTCTAAGTTTCTCAAATTTATTTATTAATATCGTTTGGTAGAGAGTATTAATCGAGATTATAAATTATCTTAGAAGTATTGGATTTACAGAGTAAGATAATTTATAAACTCATCAAACTCTATATCAAACGATAAATAAATATTTTTTTCCTAATTATGAAATGTTACTACATCTATGTTCTTGATTACCCATGTTTTAATAATTTCTCATTTAGCATATTCATTAGGAAGCTTTGGACTAAAAATACATGTTTTTATTACCCAAAAATAAAAGAAAAAGAACAACCGGAAAGTGATAGAAGTAATTGATGTTACGTCGCAAATATCACAAAAATCTATCACAAAGCGTCGTAAAAATCGACTCAAATAAATATATATATTTAAGTTTGAGAATTAGAGAAAATAATATTTTTATTTAAAATTATAAATTTACTTATAAAAATTTTAGATGTCCACAATTAGTTGAATAGCTTTTCTTTTTGGATGGTTGAATAATTTTACAATTTTCTTTTGACCCACATTGCTAGTGGCATGTAAGTGGGTTTGTTCTTTAAAACTATTTTTGCATTTATTTGCATGAATAAGAAAATTTGTTTTTAGTTTTTACTTGTTACTCTCATTGCAACTCATGGTTTTGTATCTTTTTTGCAACTCATGCAATTATTTCACCAGACAAGTGGTGTACATGCATCAACAAAAGTACAACTCTTTGCAGATTGAGTTGGTAAATTTTATAATTAAGCTTCTTGTCTTGAACTATATGTACATGATCGGGGTTTCAAACTGTAATTGAACCGCAATCGAATTGTTAATCAATTGAACCCCTGATTGTAATTGAATCGGATAGATCCGGTTCGATTGCAGTTGGTGTATTTTCCAACCGACAATTTAATCGAATTTACTATTCAATCATAATAAATCTGGTTCAATCGTAAAAAAATTCGATTGACCGAATTTTTTTACGGTTGAACAATATTTTTTTAATTATTTATAATATTTTTTAAAAAAATATTGAAAAAAAATACGGTTCAAATGTACCCGAACCGTAATCATAAATCGTAACTGCACCGTGTGCAAGCTCGTCCATACATGTGGATTGTGAATAGGCAACAATTCTGATCAAAGTAAAAAAAAATCAATTTTTTTTAGAAATTTTAATTAACTAGCTAATAACCTGCATGGTGAGTGGTTCGTATTATCATAGATAAATATGGTAAATACTAAATGTGAAAATTAAATTAATTAGGATTATGCTTTCAACTATAATTGTCCAAGCAATACAAGTTTTTTAACATTTCTAAATTAACAAACTGTGTCTTCTAACTTATTTTATTGATAGAGAACAAAGCTCTCAGTGTAAGAATAGATTTAGTTATGTTATGAACACTTTTATAGTTTATTTATATGATTCTTGAGCTTTTACTAATAAATAAGTGAGAATTAATGAAAAATGAGAAAATTTAACTATTAATAACTCATTTGAAATGAATAGATTTTTTATTAATGTACTTTCAATTATTAATAATCTAATAAAATAAAGAGTTTGAAGGAGTTTGAAAATAAAAAGTGATGAGTAGCTAATATACATATATTTACCGTTTCTATATCTTAATGTTTTGTGTGGTATTTCGAGTTTTATAAGTATTTTGATACGTTTCGGGGTATGTTATAAGTTAAAATAATATCAAGACTCAACGGATTTAATTAGTGATAAAAATGGTAAAGTACGGAGTAAAACATGCGGCCCGACGCTGGAAACGCGTCGAGATGTGCTAATAAACAAATTTGAGGCAAAGCGCATAAGTGGTGGCACGTCGCGACGCTTCCCTTTGTGCTTTGCGACACGCCAATAATGAATGGAGCGCATCACAACACGGAGGTTTTGTCCCTAATTTGTCATGAATCCGATTTTTTAACATGATATACCCTCATACCTTCTATAAAAGCATGAGTTCATCATAAATCCTAAAATAAGTCTTTTAACATAATTTTAGAGTCTTAAAGCATAAAAGAACACCTAGAGCAAGACAATGACAAGAAGTGTTTTAACCGGTGCTGGAGTTTGAAGGCGAATACTGCAAACGATAGTTCTTTCTTACCTTTTCTCCAGTTTATCTTTTATGAGTCTTTATTTTGTATCAATAATGATTACTTGTGTTTATTAATTATTGTGAATAGCTAATTCATTGATCTAAGGTTGTAATGGATCTTAAGCACTATATTTAATTAAGTTACATATTTTTATTTTTTTGGATTCATTATTGAATTGTTTATTATTCTCTATATTGAATGCATATTTTATTATCTGGCCAACAATAGAATAATCATGGTAAATTCTTAGGAACTCGATGGAGAAAATTTAGTTTAGTCGTGGGAATAATAGCACATGATCTAATTCTCTTGATATAATTCTCTAAATAGTGTTTAATTTGGGTTAGTTGTAGGAATAATTTCACATGATCTAATTCTCTTGAATAGATTTCCCAACAAGTTTTTCTTGTTGCGATATTTTATATCGTACCGCAAGTGTACGGTGTCAAGTTTTAGTATAAATATGAGTTAACAGTGTCGAACCCACAGGGATTGTGTTAAACTCACCCTAAGTACTACAATTGATAATCCTAACTTTATTTAAAAGATAAATAATAAGGATTTAGTTAAATAAATAAATGATAAAATATTTATATAGGAGGAACTAATACGATAGAGATTCTAGAGTCTGATTTCACCTAGTTATCTTATATGTATTTGTCCTGCCAATTAATTCTTGTTCAGTTATATTGTTTTAAATCAAGAATCTTAGAGTATTCACTCTCTCTCTCGAGTAACAGTGAAATATTATCAACTACAGATTTCGATATCCCTATAAAAATCTAGTAATTAACAACTCACTACGTCTTGTGACTCTATGTTAACGGCTTCAAAGGCACTATAGATTCTCTTGAATTCTATAAAATCATAGGTCATATTCTCTAGATCTTATTCAAAATCCCCCTCTTGAGTGATAGATTCTAAACATTCATCATCTTGAATTGTGGCCAACAAACAAGAAACATTAAACTCAAAAGAATATAAATAAACTGAAATATAACTTCATAACAATATTAGCAAACAATAAAAGGTTCAAGCATCAGTTACATCATTCTCCAGTTCATGACTTAAAGATAAAAACAATAAAAACATGTCATGAATTTAATGAAAATCATTAGAGTTCTAAGAAAGAAACTAGAATATTTAACCCGAATTGAATCCATTCCTCTTCGGACATCACCGCATTCGTCTCCTCTTATTGCTCTTCAATCCTCATCCTTTGATCTCTCTAAAACTATGTGTTTTGTGTTTTGTGTTTTGTGTTTTGTGCTGTGTATTAGCCTCCTCCCTTAGTTTTGAACGAACTTATATTTTATAATAGAGCCTTGGGGTGTTTGTGCATGAAAACCTTAAAATTAGTGTTGTTGGTCACTGTGGGGCGCTGCTGGCACTGGAAAGTGGGTTTCGCGGTGCCAAACTCCCTGGTTTTATTTTGCAATGTTGGAGGGGCGCCGCAGCACCATAAGTTGGGCACTGCGGCGCCAGTCAAAAATTCTGGCTGCTGTTTTCTGCGTTCTGTTCTTCACTCTTCCCGCGTGCTTCCGATGCGTCCGTATGGTCCCAAAACACGTATAAGTGCCCCAAGATCCATGTATTAATGCTTCCTACAAATAAAACATAAAATAACTACAACAAACATTAAATGATATGGAAACTAACAAAATAGTAAGCTCATAATGTAGAAATAAGTGGATATAAATCACATTGATCAAACACCCTCAAACTTAAGATTTTGCTAGTCCCGGGCAAAAGACTAAATAAAAACTAAATAAATAAAATTAACAAATTAACTATACCACTTTTGTAAAGATCACGATTTCATTTAGTGTATGCAACAAGTCTTTAAACCCCTAGGCGACCCTAGTGGACAAGTTATAGTCTCATGAGGGCTTACAGCGACGATACCCACAAACGTCATTCACACACAATCATGAAAAAAAAATAAAGAAAATAGTCCCGATAGTTATGCATAATATTATCCTCAAAGAATTCTTTTCAATAAAATCAGAGAACCTTCAAAGTACTCAACTGCGACTCAAATCCAAATTCTTGAATAAATTGTCTAAGCTAGATACACAGTGTGTGTGTGTGTAAAGGTTTATTCATAGCTCGATTACAAGAAAGCTAACTTGATGATTTCGTCTCAAAAATTGAGATCCGATAGGTCAAACCAACCTAGATATCTCAAAAGTATTCTGCATTTGCCCTTTTTTATTTCGTATGGTATGATTTTATTCTCTTTTATTCTTTTTTTTTTAAATAAACACACCTACCTTTTAGGTAACATTTCTCTTCATGGTGGTTCTAACACTCGCCCACGAGTAGCTTCACGTTTATCGGTTATCGGTGGTTTCTTTTTCTTATCATAACCATACATCATAGCATATTGAGATAGACATTTAAGCAAACGGTCATTCATCGGTAAACAATTTCTTCAACTAGTCACTTTGCCAACTACTTATGGTCTTACTGCTAAAAAACATATTATTAAGTACTTACGAGTCTAACCTAGATTACCTACTCAAGTCATCAGATAAAAATCAATTGAGACTAATCGTTTCTAAAATTTCATCTAAAGCAAATAAATTTATCATTATACTTATGCTTTACTATCAAGAATTAAAAATAAAAATTAAAGAAAAACTTTTTTTAAAATTAATATGAACAGAAATTACCACTATATGCACACACCCCCAAACTTAAAACTTGCATTGTCCTCAATGTAAGATAAACATAAAGAAATAAAATTAAGGAACAACACTACCTTGCATGGATTGATCAGACTCTTGCGGGTCAGAATTTAGTTGCGTGGGCTTTGTGTGTCTTGTGCTACCTGCATAAATAATATGCAAATAAATAAAGAAATAAATAGCACACAATAAAAAATAAAAATAAAATAAAGAAAATACTAATAAAAATAAACAAGTGCAAAATGTTGTCTCCCGCTAACGCTAAGTTTAACCTCTTCAGTCAGACACAACCACCCAAATGGTCATGGTGGCTTCTTCTTTTGTATCCACCGGCTGTTGGGACATGACAAAGATAGCTTGGCATGTTGTGGTAGTTTATCCATGGATGGTCTTCCAGGATATGTAGATTTCCCCCAGTTTGAAAATCTGGACTGCACATTCGGTAAAATTGACTCGGCCTTCTTTTTAACCTTCAATGGATCATCTTCAAGTGAGAACTGACCCTTCTTTTCCTCTTTTTGCGGTGCTTTGGGAGCGGTTTCAGGTCTAGCTGTGGAGAATCTTCCTTTATGTATGGATGCACTATGCTCGTAGGTTGCTGAAATACTGATCCACACTGCGTGTTTGCAACTCCCTTCTCTATTACATCTATCCTGTGACATTTTGCATCACCTTGATGACTCGGCATGGCTCTGAAAACACTGAAGGTGACTTCTTCATCTTGAGCTCTTATTTTCAATTCACCTTTGTTCTCTTCTTTCGTTACAGTTTCCTCTTGAAATACCGCTTCTTTTTCTTTACTGCCTAAGTCCTAGAGATGTCTTTAATCTCTTTTCCACTCCTAAGAGTTATGACTTGACATTGCTCTTTGAGGTTGACTTCAGTATTACTAGGAAACACTCATGTTTGTTGATTGGCCATGGAAGATGCAAACAGCCCAATTTGCACTTCTAACGATTTCATTGTTGCCCCTATAATGCCCATATGTGTTTCGATATTGTTCAACCTCGACTCATTTTTTCTAAAACCTCTTTGAAGCTGTAGTTACAAACGTGCCCATGAGGTCTTCTAAGGAAGGTTTATGCTTAGCTATTGGATAGTTGAAGCCATGAGGAGTTTACAAGGCATTCTCTATATTAGCATATGACAAATTCGGATGATAATAGTTAGGTATAGAACTGCCTCTGTAGTTGTTGAAGTTCCGGTTATTCATTTACTGTACTTGCTCAAATCATGTTTCTCTGTTGGGTAAGAGCATTCCATTAGCAGACACAGCTTCAATAGACGGTTAGCTCATTTTATTTGTCAATACTGCTAACTGAGTCGTGAGGGATGATACTTGAGCTATCAGTGCAACAATAGGGTTTTCCATTGCCTCGTTTCCAACTCTCCTTACACGAAAGAGAATATTATATAAAAATATAAAATATAAAATATAAAAGTAAAAAAATAAAAATCAATAATCAAATAATCAAAAAATCAAAAAATTAAAATAAAAGAAAATACCTGTAAAAAAACAAAAACTAAAAAACTAAAAAACTAAAAAATTAAATTAAAGCTAAGGTTACTTGGTAATAGTATTAATGTGAATTAAATTAACAATCCCCGGCAGCAACGCCAAAAACATATTGTGATATTTTATACCGCAAGTGTACGGTGTCAAATTTTAGTATAAATATGATTTAAGAGTTTCGAACCCACATGGATTGTGTTAAACTCACACTAAGTACTACAATTGATAATCTTAACTTTATTTAGAAGATAAATAATAAAGATAGAGATTCTAGAGTCTGATTTCACCTAGTTATCTCATATGTATTTGTCTTGCCAATTAATCTTTGTTCAGTTATATTGTTTATAAATCAAGAATCCTAGAGTATTCACTCTATCTCTCGAGTAGCAGTGAAAATATTATCAACTACATATTTCGATATCCCTATAAAAATCTAGTAATTAACAACTCATTACGTCTTGTGACTCTATCTTAAAGACTTCAAAGGCACTATAGATTCTCTCGAATTCTATAAAATCATAGGTCATATACTATAGATCTTATTCAAAATGCCCTATTTTGAGTGATAGATTCTAAACATTCATCATCTTGATTGTAGCCAGCAAATAAGAAGCATTAAACTCAAAAGAATATAAATAAACTGAAATATAACTTCACAATAATATTAGCAAACAATACAAGATTCAAGCATCAGTTACATCATTCTCTATAATTAAGGAGTTAGTTCATGACTTAAAGATAAAAACAATAAAAACATGTCATGTATCTAATGGAAATCATTAGAGTTCTAAGAAAGAAATTAGAAGATTTAACCTGAATTGAATCTTTTCCTCTTCGGACGTCACTGTATTCGTCTCCTTTTATCGCTCTTCAATCCTCCTCATTGGATCTCTCTAAAACTATGTGTTTTGCATTTTGTGCTATGTATTAGCCTCCTCCCTTAGTTTTGGATGAACTTATGTATTTATAATAGAGCCTTTGGGTCATTGTGCATGAAAAACCCTAAAATTAGTGTTTCTGGTCGCTGCAGGGCGCCGCGGTGCCAAATTCCCTGGTTTTTATATTGTAACGCTGGAGAGGCGCTGTAGCGCCATAAGTTGGGCGTCGCAGCGCTAATCACAAATTCTGGCTGCTGTTTTCTGCGTTCTTCGCTCTTCCCGCGTGCTTCCGTTTCATCCGTATGGTCCCAAAACACGTACAAATGTTCTAAAATCCATGTATTAATGCTTCCTACAAATAAAACATAAAAGAACTACAAAATACTTTAAAAGATACATAAACTAATAAAATAGTAAGCTCAGAATGCAGGAATAAGTGGGTATAAACCGCACTTATCAAAACCCAAACACTTCATATAAGAATATTATATATTGAATTAAAAATATTATGCAAAATGCAGTTTTATTTATTATTTTATTTTTGTATGGACAATTGTCAAGAATATTATGTAATATTCAAGTGTGAGAAATAATTATATTTTCAAAATTTGAAAATAAAAAATAAATAGGATAAATCAAAACTGAACTATAACTGAATTAGAATCGATTAATATAGTACCCTAATTAATTGGGTAGGTTCTGGTTCCACACGAAATTGAATTGGAACCGATTAATAGGATATCCTATTTAATTAGGTAGGTTCCAGTTCCATACAGAACCGAATTGGAACCGATTAATAGGGTACCTAATTTAATTGGGTAGGTTTCAGGTTACATTTAGTTAGGAACCAATTTTTTCCTGGTAGGTTCTGGTTCTATGCGGAATCGAAATCGAAACCAGTTTTGCTCACCCCTATAAATTACTGGCAACATACTCAATAAGCAAAAAGCCAAGTATGATGACATATTTTAGAGTCAAGCTACAATCATAAGAGCATTGGAGACCTAAATTGGACAGCTTGTAATTAATCAAAGTCAGATGCCCCAAGGAGCTTGCCCAAGAAACACAGACGACAACCCTAAGAAGGTAGAAAAAGAATTCTGCAACGCTATCTCAATCAGCCATAATGAAGTAGAGTATGAGTGTATCACATAAATGTCTGATGAAGAGCTTGATAAGGAAATTCATGAATGCATACATTCTCTTGATGCTTCTCATAACTTGAGAAATAAATTATAGCCTTCACTGTAAAAAGGAAAAGCTTATAGAGGTCTGTAGTGCAATACTGTAACTAAATGTAAGATCTTGACATCTTCATCATAAACTGCTCCATTACAGATTGTGAGTCGTGAGCATTATGTGACTTAGGGTCAGGAATTAATCTAATACCACTACTTATGGAAAAAGATCGGGGTATTATGAGCTGAAGACCCCTTCCATGACCTTGTAATTGATAGAGCCATCAGAAGGCCCAATTAGAAGATAAAAGATATGATGGTACAAGTGGGGGAGTTTAAGCTTCCAACAGATTTCATAGTGCTAAACATGGAGGTAGATGTTGACATACCCTATATTTTTGGGAAAACCTTTTTTTCTGGCAACAGCAAAAGCGTAATAGACGTATAACAATGATTCATCATTTTCGAGTGAATAGAGAGATGTTAGTCATCAGAATGTTCGACCTTACGGGAGACCAAGAAAGTCTATAAAATAGAGCTTTAATGGAGCCAATGGAAGGCAAAAAGAAAATGAGAGCAGAAAAGCAGACAAACCAAATAGCATATGAAGCAGCAGTGTGTGAGGTCTTCAAGGCAGATATACATGACAACCACTACATCATAGCTATGGTGTGCCATTAATTTAACACCAAACTATATCATGTCACTACACAACCAAAACCACTAGACCTCAGGCCATCCGTACCAAAAAGGAAAGTGCAGTTAACAAATGCAACCTCTACAGCCACTAGCAAGGGAAAATAAGTTTGGGTAAGAGTGGAAGATCGAGGAAAGCATGCCAGTGCAAACCAATTGAAATATATATTGCCACGCAGAAGGAAATAGCGTGTAATTAGGAAGGACGCAGTTACAAATCCAGCACCTGATTTAAGACCACCATGAGTATTTGGGTGGTCATATCTGGCTGAAGATATTAAACTTAACGCTAACGGGCAGACAACTCACACATTTTATTATTATTATTATTATTTTTTACTTTCTTTTTATTTTCAATTTGTGTGTTAATTGCGACTATAATAGTTTGCATGTTTATTTATGCAGGTACTAGTGATCAACTCCATGTACAGTAGTATTGTTCTTCACTCTTTAATTATTTACGTTTATCTTACATTTATGACAATGCAAGTTTTAAGTTTGGGGGTGTGTGCATGTTAGTGTTAGTTCCTACTATTTAAAAGAAAAAAAGAAAAAAATCGAATATTTTTTTTTTTAGTCCTACGTAGTAAAGTATAAGTTAATGATGAGTTTGTTTACTTTAGGGTGAATTCTTAGAAACGACATGTGCCCAATTGACTTTTATTTGATGCATTGAGTAGGTGATTTAGGTTATACTCGTAAGCACTTAAAAGCAGTTTTATAGCAGTAAGAACCTAAGTAGTTGACAACGTAACTAGTTGAGGAAATTATTTGATGATTAATGACTATTTGCTTAGATATGTGTATTTATTTGTAATTATTTATGATATATGGTATGGCGATAGCAAAAGAAAGAAGATTTTTTGAGAAAAAAATGAAAAGAGTAGAAAAAATACTTTAAAAATAAAATAAACCACATGTAACCGATAAACGTGAAGCTATCAATGGGCGAGTGTTAGGATTAAGGATGACAGCGGATAGAGTTTGATATGGTTTTTCCATTACCAAACTCGCACCACATATGTAAATAAATTACCAAATCCGCTGCAGGTTTTAATTTTCATTACCAAATATGCACCCACATATAGAAATAAATTATCAAACCTATATTGGTACCTATAGAATTTTTTTACAGGTTTTTAAAATATCAAATTCCATTGTGCTCTTATTAATACAATTTTTTTTATTAAACATGGATATGTTGTCATAATATATATATAAAAAAAAAAAGTAATTGACAGTTTACAAATTAGAAAACTTAAATAAAAGTTTAAAATATTTATAACATAAAATGAAATGACTAAAATAAAAGTTTCACACATAAAAAGTTTATAAATTAAAAGATGGAGATGATAATGCGGCTAGATTCTAGGAACGACTTTCCTTAGTGAGGCGAAAGTTACTTGTGTAGGCACCAGCTCCGGTATAGATCTTTAAATTTTTTTTGCCTTCTCCTTTTGTTGTAGTAGCTGAAATCAATCTTTTGATGTCCAACGCTTGGATCAACCACTCGATCTTCCGAACTATGACTCGAAACCACCAAACCAAAGTGTGGGCTTCACTTACAAATATTAAACTCTAAATAATTTAGAGAATTAAGATGTCACAATGGTGTTTGGCTTTTGGAATTCCAAACACTCTCACAACACTTGTGAATGTTTGAACTTATTCTATTTTTTCTCTCTTTTGCACTTGTGTGAATGAATTAAAAAATGTTAACCTATTAAGTGAGAGAAATGGTATAGATTATATTCTCTTACACAAGCCAACTAACTTTGTCATTAAGCATATAATGCTTTCTTGCAATGGCCAACACAAAAATGTGAATGTCATACCAAAGCATAAGAAATGATAAGTTAAAGACAAGGACTTTGTCATTAAGCATCTAAGGCTTTCTTTCAATGGCAAACACATAAATGTGGAGGCCATACCAAAGCATAAAAATGAATTAGGTAATGAAAAAATTATTAGGTGTATACATGACACCTAATAGACATAATAAATTGGAGAGCATAGTAAGCCATATAGCTTTGTCTCCAAGGTAAATAAAAATCAATATCTTAGTAATGATTAAATTATCTTCAAATATATTGTAGTAGTTATCTCGTAATTATTACTAACTTGATTATCTCATCATCAAGATTTGATTAACTCATAATCAAAGAATTCTAGAAAACATTAAGTTAAACTAATTTAACTTAGTCTTCATTTGTGACATTAAATATTATTAATCTCATTAATAATGTATATAAATATAATGTGAGCATATTATTAGACCATCTAATTATATTAGGTTTGCTACAGTTAATCGAGCTAGCACGAGACCAAATGGACATACGGTTCCGAGCTCCAATAATTCTGAAATATTAATTAAACTCTTTAATAAAATATATGAATTATTAATTCCGCTTTATTCCACCAAAAACTCAAAGTTGAACTCCTGTTACCGTAGATGGGTAAAATAAACCGAACAACTTCGGTGTCCATCGATATAGTCATTACATATGGTTATTGTTAGTGTTCCTAGAACATGCCAAGGATCTAATAAGCATGAAAAACATTAAATAAGAACATTATAAGTTGCGGAATACTTACAACGAACGGATTTGAGCTTTAAAAAAATTTGTGAAGATGATCTCCAAGATCCAAGCAAAGTGATGATTCCAACTCTTGAACATGTTTCCCTATCACCTTTGTTGACTTGCTTAAGTGCTAGCTTTTGATTTGAAGAACAAAATCAAAGAGAGCAAAGGGTTGAAGTTCATGCCCAAGGGAGAGCTTCTAGGGTTTTCTATTTTCAACTTTTGTGTTAAGTGTGTAGAGATTTTGTTTTGGTAAAACCCTTTTACCCTTTTCACCAAAACTTGGTAGTTGGGTAAATGGTTTTACCAAAACCAATACAAGGTGGTTGGTTGTTTGGTGGTTTGGCATAAATGCCAACTACCACCACCTACCACACATGTGAAGTGGGCCCCACTTATTTGAATTCAAAATTCAAATATCTCTACGAATATTTACCGCGGCTCGGTTCCTTTTAATCCGATTAAACGAACCTTCATCGCAAAATAATTAAATCTAATTTAATTATATAACGATGCCTCGTAAATATATTACGAACGTCGTTCACGAACTAATTCTAAATTAATTCGTTCGTTCGTATTAAAGTCCGACTTTAATCTCGTAATGAAATCCAATTCATTTTAATATATCCGATATATTAATTTTAGCCCATTTGAATAAATTAAATAGAAAAATCAAATTTAACTATTAAATTTATTTTACCGATTAATTCCAAATTAATCGTGTTCTATCTCTACTGAACACATTTAATCCCAGATTAAATAAAGCTCAAATTAATCCCAGTTAATTCTAATTTAAGTCAACTGTCATCGGTGTGAATCTTGGGAAGCGACCCAAGAGATCTCTGGATATGTTGGCAGTAAATCCGGTTATCGGACTATCCGATAAAGTGAGTACCTCGTACCACGTGCTTACCGATTTACAAGACATGGTTGGCTTCTAGCAAAACCGTGTCTACCCAATTTTCCAGAAATATTCTTACTGGAATATATAATCTTTGTCAGACGTAGAATACATAGTATCTCGTATTGCGATCCAGTATCAGATGTCACGTGCTAGGCCTGAGGCTGGAATAGTGTCTGCCCCGTACGAAACACATTTCGGATATCAAACAACTAGTCTCTTTGAATCGGATAATCATGACCTTGTCACATTATCCCGATGGTTGCAACACAATAGAGAACTAGTTATGAATCCATGTGTGATCATCATCTCCATATGTCTGAAGTGATACTTCCGTCTTGACATCACATCCAATACACTATGATTCTCAATAAACCCAATAGAGGCGTACACAGAACCTGTTAAAGCCCTGGACGACCAAAACCAAAGTTTACCGATTATCGCAAGTATTAGCGATGTAAGTCTCAGATTAAGACCAAATACACCTACCCTGATGCGGACTCCCATAGACACATATACATACTACCAATGGGATTCCGCGGGGTCTATCCAGAGCGAAGCTGTTTTCCGTACCATCGGTAAAACACAACCTCCTATCGCACTTGCATAAGTATCATATACTTAAACATATGAGAACTATGCAGTTATGCCCTCACAACGCGCACAAGTGCAATACTAGTCTATTCCGCATTATCGATGTCCAGTCTCGATAATACTACGACTATGGATATTTAATGATTAAACCTTTATGGATTGATATTGTCTCATATCATCTCAATCCGGAACTAATCATATGGACTTTTACCATTTATATATCAAGTAAATAAATTACGAAATGATAAAAGGCAATTTCATTACTACATAGTCAATTTTGTACAAAAACACAATGTCTTTTACAAACAGTGACGTTATGGGTCATAATTGTCTAACAGTTATAGCCCTTCACAAATATCGCATAAATAGAGCCGGGTCAAAAATCTGTTAAACCCCTCTAAATATTTTGTCTCTTATGTACCATTGATTCAATAATGAACAATTAATTCATAACAATTATGAATATAACATTTCTATTCGTAATAGAAAAGTTGAGCGCTCAAATTGTTCAATTCCCGAATCAACTCTTAAAAGAGATATTATTCTGCTTCTTGTAAGAATGAATGAATTCCATATCTATGAAAATGTTCTCAGCTATACACCAAACCATATCCCCAAAATATGTAGTTATTGGCTAGGAATGCAACACCAACCTCACCATAGTAAATCAAATGACATATCCTGTCATGCAGGAGTTTGTAATACACTCAAGATTAAGATCGAATCTATATATGACCATCTATTATATAAAATAAATTTCTTCGGTTAACAAATATTAAAAGAAATTCATATTTATCTGAGTCCAGTCCTATATGATCTCATCATACAAGGTGCCTTCATTCACATGTCACTACATGAACGATTCCGGATCAAGGTCGTCATACAAGTGTAGAATAGATCGCAGCTATAGATAAATCATAAATAAAGTATCCTCTTTGTTTGCTCTCTATGAATTCTTTAGATTACTAACTTTAGACTTAAATCCTAATGTGCATCAAACATACATCAAGTCTGAAGGTACAAGAGTAATCAAAGTAAACAAGACAATTGGACAATATGCGATATAAATCAAATAGCTTTGATAAAATGAATAATGCATATATTATTATTACAATAATCAAATCTGTTTACAATATATAAAGCTCTGGGATATAAATCCCAACAATTTCCCACTTGGACTAGAGCATATGGGATTAGGTGACCTTCAAACACTTTAGCCGATAAGGTCTTTATAAACGGATCAGCCAGGTTATCTGCGGATGGAATCTGCATGACAGCGACATCTCCTCTCTGCACTATCTCTCTAATGAGGTGATATTTCCTCTCAATATGCTTACCACTCTTGTGGTTTCTTGGTTCTTTGCAGTTCGCTACTGCATCACTATTATCGCAATAAAGTGTGAGTGGTTTATCCATATTTGGAACAACTTCCAGATCTGCTAAGAACTTACGGAGCCAGACTGCTTCCTTAGTTACTTAACAAGTTGCTACATATTCAGTCTCCCTAGTAGAGTCAGCAATACAAGATTATTTTATGCTCTTTTATAATATAGCCCCACCACCTAGGGTGAACACTGATCTAGATGTTGATTTCCTATAATCGACATCCGTTTGAAAATCAGAGTCAGTATATCCTCTCAGAATCATATCCTGACTTGTATATACAAGCATATAATTTCTCGTTCTCCTTAGATACTTGAGAATATGTTTCACCGCTACCCAATGATCTAATCCTGGGTTGGATTGAAACCTACTGACTACTTCCACTACAAAATAAATGTCTAGTCTCGTGCATAACATATCATGCATAATGTTGGGGTTTTGGGCGAAGGGCACGGCGGAAGCATTGTTCGGGCGAAATTGTAATTTTGAAACTTTTTAAATTACCGAATATATTATTCAATATATAACATGAATATTTCATTCATATTTCACCTAAACACATTTATTTGATATCAAATAGCGACATAAATTTCCAAGAAACGTCGTGAAATTTTTACGTAAATGTTTTTCCGTAAAATGATGTAAAATATATTTTTGACCGAACCGACCACCCAAAACTTATGTTGTTGGGGTTGGTGCTTATAGCGTCAATTCCCGGTTGTATTTCTTTATGAATACTTCTGTAAAACGATATTATTGTAAATAATATATGCAGTTTCTATAATATAATGTATCTTTTTATATGGTAAAGACGTAATGACCTTAGAATGATTAGTCATAGTACTGTTGCAAAAGCGTCGCAACTGACATTGATTAGTATCATGACGTTGTCATTCTCAGACAGTTCCTGGTCAAGGTTTACACTACTTGGTCAGTATAGTAAACCCGTTGAGACCGGTACACGTCGTATACTGGAATATATTATTCCAATGGTTTCTCAATGAACCATAAGTCTTGGAGACTAGTATAGACGTGTAGGTGTTTATAGCGGATAAACACTGAACGACTCACCGAAGATTCTTAATGGATGGTACACCAACGTCAATGAGAATCTTCTCGGGTTGAGTAGCACTTGTGATTCTTAGACTTGAGATGCCATTGTGGGCACATGAGACATCTTCTACACTTATATGGCAGTCACGTCACCGATCTATTTAGATCAGACATCCGCCTGTTCTTTGGGTGTAGATAGATCCTCAGGGTGTTCTATGTGTGTCAAGATAGGATCCGTCAGTTCTGCGTACCAGAGCATAGGTAGTCCATATGATTAGCAATCAGATAAAAACCATGGGCTAGTGGTAAAGTTTAGAAGCTAGTTCTAAACATTCTTTTAGAGATTGCTAATAGAATAGTCGACTGGATAATCCCCATAGAGATTTGACGTTTACATCTATATCTCTGGGATATATCCGGATACCTGTGACGGAGGAATTATACATTTTCCATGACCTCGACCTGTATGATTCAGCGAGTTTATCCGTGATCGTCATAATTTAGGGTGGATAAATTGTGGACATGAAATTGGATTTTGTGACGGATATGCTTGAATCTAGAGAGTCTCAATAATGAAATATACTCGTAGAGCACTAGAGCAACATTAATAAATAATTTTGATTATTTATAAAGTCGTTTAAAGGTTAAACGCAAAGTACATGTGTAGGGACTCGATAGTCATTTCCTTAATTATTGTATATTTACATTTAATACTTGATTAATTTAAATACACATTAATTAAGTGTCAAATTGAGATATTTGACTAATATCCTAAATGAATATATGTATTTGATATTTAATGTAAATATAATACATATATTTAATATATTTGTATTTAATTAATTAATTAATTATTTAATTGTTAAATGATTAAATTAATTAAAATATAAATATCTTAACTTTGGATATTTGTTTTGAAATGATTAAGTTGCCTTTGTTGACCAAGTTATAAATATCTAATAAAGTATTTTTAGATATTTAATCAACTTGATCAAATTAATATCAAATGAAATTGAAATTCCAAATGTTGTATATACATGTTGATTTTCGGCCAAGGCTTGATTTTTTCAACAAGTATATATTGTTTTCTTTTTCATTTGGTATCTAACCTAACACACTTTCTAACCTAAAATCCATTAAAAGAAAAACAAAGAAGCTAGAGAAGAAGAAAAGAAAAACCAAAAGAAAGCCTTGGATTTAGTAAGTTTTCTCAACTTACTATTAGATAAGAAAATGTTCCTTATGATCTAGGCTTCATCTTGTGATGTTCTTATGTTATTCTTTTCTTTATTCTTTGTGTTTTTGATGATGGAAGTTTTCTTGAAAGTGTTGAGCATGTATGATGATGGAAGCTTGTGACTATTGTAGTTATAAGTATTCTTTTATGGTTTTGGAAACCTTGTTGCTAATCTAGAGTTGTTGACCCACTCTAATATGACCTAGATTTGATCTTGAGTTGTTTCATTGTGTTGAGACTTTGATTGGATGGAAGAATGATGATTAAAGTAATTGATTTAACCAATTTGGTCTAATTTGTCCAATTTGAAGAAAATGAAAAATTAGGGTTCATGACCACTTCCAAATTTGGGGCTTTTCATTTATGTTGTGTATAAGGATGTGAATATGATGCATATAAAGTTTCATGTTGATTGGATTACATATTGATGAGTTTTGAAGCATGAAATAACAAAATGCACAACCCCCCCCCCCCCCCCCCCTTTTAGAGCTCTCGGCCAAATGGCCAATTTTGGGGATTTTTGGTTGCCTTGGTGTTTTACTATTTTGAACATGCTTAGTTCATCTTAGAAATGATTTAGAATCATTCAAAATTGATTTGATCAATTTCGGACTAAAATGGACAAAATACCAGGTGTAAGGGTAATTCGGTAAATTCACCTAAATATGATTTATTGAATTTTATTTCATAATTAGATTATTGAATAATTAAATAAATATGTTTATTTAATTAATCCGAGAAAAAGTTTTGAAATCGGAAAATACGATTTTCCACCGCTTCCGCTGCGTTACCAGATCTACCCCTTAAAACCCCTACAAAATGGTATCAGAGCGAGTCTGATTCTAGGCCTCTTAAAATAATTAGCTTTAATTAAATCAATTTTTAATCATGTTTTCTTGATTTTATACATGCGTATTATGATCTAATTGGTTAGATTTATGGTGTATGACATTTAACGGAAAAATCCCTAATTAATAAGGTTTTAGTGTAATTATGTATTTGATGCATGTTATGTGGTCCGTCTTGTCAATACGGTTTATGAATACTTCTCCGTGACTACATCCGAGACCGTGCCTCTGCTGTGAGGGTGTACCCGATAGAAATTTATTTATACCGGATGTATATCAGATACTAGATAAATTCAAGTGAAAGTGGAATTCTGAACGTGCCATAGCTGTCAGGATTACGTAAGTAACTTGTGTTTATCATTGACGAGTTTAACCTTGGTACGTCTCATTGTGGGCCTGCCTTCGCAGCGACAACGAGAAACGACCAGGACCGGAAACTCAGGAGTTACTGGTGAGTGATTGACAAACGAGTTGTCTACCTAATGAATATACGTAGGCGAGACCGTGCCTCTGCTGTGAGCTGAAATATATTCACGGGATACACTTTTCATTTTTTGTATTTAATTTAATTATTAAATCTTTGTATTCTTTTTGGGGATTACAGTATTGCATGATTTAGTGAGATGGGCATTTTTAGATTAAAAATCCATGATCTATTTATGTTTTCGATATTATATGAAACTGTTTTATTTCTGCTAACCGTTTTTCGTGATCTATATGATAGAGTTGCGATGGCGGGACAATCCACTAATCAGTTTTCGCGTATGCTTGATGCGAACAAACTTAAAGGCGTTGATAACTTCACTGATTGGGAATTGGATTTGAGGATTGTCCTCGATTCCGAGAAACTGAGATATGTTCTTGAGGGTCCACTGCCCCTTGCTGTGGTAGAGGATGCCACTCCGGAAGAACGCGAAGTCTTCCAAACTTGGAAGGATGATGACTTAAGAGTTAAGTCATACATCTTAAGTTCGCTTTCACCGGGACTCAAGAAACAATATTATGGCACATCAGATGCCTATACTATCATGACTCGTTTGAGACAGCCATTTGAGAACCAAGAACAAGTGATTATTCACAAGGTCGCAATGGAACCGTTCCATGCGCGATTAGATGAGGGGCAAGCTGTTAGCTCAGATGTTCTTCAGATGATTGGTTTGATTGATCAACTGAGGCAACACAATCTCATTCTGAATGACATTCTCGGTAGGAGTGTCATTCTTGGTTCGCTCCCAGCTTCTTATCGCCAGTTTGTGATGTATTTCAACATGAATAGGACTATCTGTACCTATCAAGAGCTGCATAGGATGTTGCTCACGGCGGAGGAGGACCTTAAGAAGGGAGTACCGACTCGCCCTCCGAGACCTACTTCTCTCTCTGCTTCTTCCCAGACATTGTCAAAGGGAAAGAAAAAGAAAGGGAAGAAGAAGAAGGGTTTCAGTCCTCAGCCACAGGCCAAGATAGTTAAGCCCAAGCGGGCTTCTGAAGACAAGTGCCATCACTGCAGCAAAGTCGGGCACTGGAAGAGGAACTGTCTTGACTACATTGCCCAGATTAGGAGGGAGAGAGCATCTACATCAAGTACATTTATTTTTCCAGTTATTGATATATCTTTGGCTTGTGAAGCCGTTACATCCAACTGTATTTTAGATTCCGCTTGCCCCATTCACATTTGCAATTCGTTGCAGGTGCTGAAGGAAAGTAGAATGCTGAAGCCTGGAGAGATGCAGTTACGATTCGGGAGTGGAGACTCACTGGATGAAGTTGCAGTGGGAGTATGCGAGATCTCATTACCGAATGGGACACTTTTGTTAAATGAATGCCATTTTGTACCTGGATGTGTAGCTAATATTATATCACCTTTTGTATTGGATACAGAAGGCTTTTGTATTAATATTAAGAACTGTTCTTTCTATTTATATGATAAAAATAATATTCAGATCCTTTGTTGTCCAAACCAGCATAGTCATTATACATTGCAAACTTCAAAAGATATTTTAAGTTCTGGAATTAATAAACGTAGTGTACCTGAAGTTAATAATACTGAACTTTGGCATATGAGGCTAGGTCACATTGGCGTTAAACGCCTTACCCAATTGTTTAGGAATGGTTTGATATCAGATCTTACCATTGAATTATATCCAACTTGTGAATCCTGTATTCAGGGTAAAATGACCAAAGCCTCATTTTCAGGTGTTGGACACCGCGCCACTAACTTACTGGAACTCGTACATTCTGATGTATGTGGTCCATTAAGTCAAACTGCTCACAGTGATTATTCATACTTCGTTACCTTTACCGATGATCTGTCACGGTACGGTTATGTCTATTTGATGAGACATAAATCGGAAACCTTTGAAAAGTTCAAAGAGTTCCGAAATGAAGTAGAAAAACAAACTGGTAAATATATTAAATGCCTTCGATCTGATCGAGGCGGCGAATATATGAGTGGTGAGTTCATGGATTATATGAATGAGAATGAGATTCTCGCTCAATATACTCCTCCAGGTACTCCACAGCACAATGGAGTGTCTGAGAGGAGAAATCGGACTTTATTGGATATGGTCCGATCAATGTTGAGTTTCATAGATTTGCCCTATTATTTATGGGGCTACTCTATCTTAACAGCTGCACATCTTTTGAACAAGATTCCTTTAAAAACTGTTCCTACGACTCCGTATCAGATATGGTTCAGTAGGAAACCAAATCTTAATTACATTAAGGTTTGGGGTTGTCCTGCCTATATCAGGATGACTCGGCAAGATAAGCTTTCACCTCGAGGGCAAAAGTTTAGTTTGTTGGATATCTTTCGAATACGAGGGGATATCTGTTCTATGATACCGAGCATCGAAATGTATTCGTAGCTCGCTTCGCAAAATTTCTAGAAGTAGAATTTTTGTCAGAAGGTGGTAATCATAGACAGGTTGAGCTTGATGAAGTCCAACCTGAAAACAATGAACCAACGGAGGAACCTGAAATTCAAGTAGATGAAGGAACTTCAACACACACACTCCGTAGGTCGGAAAAGGGTATCTAGACCTCCTGAACGCTTGTCGTGTGCAAGGTACCTAGCGAAGATAATGTAGCAGACCCGCTGACGAATGCCATACCTCCGAAGTTGTTTGATAAACACGTGGAGTCGATGAGTATTAGATACAATCGTTATTGGCACTAGAGCAAGTGGGAGATTTTGTTGGGATTGGTGCTTAGAGCGCCAATTCCCGGTTGTATTTCTTTATGAATACTTCTGTAAAATGATATTATTGTAAATAATATATGCAGTTTCTATAATATAATGTATATTTTTATATGGTAAAGACGTAATGACCTTAGAATGATTAGTCATGGTACTGTTGTAAAAGCGTCGCAACTAACATTGATTAGTATCATGACGTTGTCATTCTCAGACAATTCATGGTCAATGTTTACACTACTTGGTCAGTATAGTAAACCCGTTGAGACCGGTACACGTCGTATACTAGAATATATGATTCCAATGGTTTCTCAATGAACCATAAGTCTTGGAGACTAGTATAGACGTGTAGGTGTTTATAGCGGATAAACACTGAACGACTCACCGAAGATTCTTAATGGATGGTACACCAACGTCAATGAGAATCTTCTCGGGTTGAGTAGCACTTGTGATTCTTAGACTTGAGATTCCATTGGGGGCACATGAGACATCTTTTACACTTAGATGGCAGTCACGTCACCGATCTATTTAGATCAGACCTCTGTCTGTTCGTTGGGTGTAGATAGATCCTCAGGGTGTTCTATGTGTGTCAAGATAGGATCCGTCAGTTCTGTGTACCAGAGCATAGGTAGTCCATATGATTAGCAATCAGATAAAAACCATGGGCCAGTGGCAAAGTTTAGAAGCTAGTTCTAAACATTCTTTTAGAGATTGCTAATAGAATAGTCGACTGGATAATCCCCATAGAGATTTGACGTTTACATCTATATGAGGAATTATACATTTGCCATGACCTCGACCTGTATGATTCAGTAAGTTTATCTGTGATCGTCATAATTTACGGGTGGATAAATTATGGACATGAAATTGGATTTTGTGACGGATATGCCTGAATCTATAGAGTCTCAATAATGAAATATACTCGTAGAGCACTATAGTAACATTGATAAATAATTTTGATTATTTATAAAGTCGTTTAAAGGTTAAACGCAAAGTACATGTGAAGGGACCCGATAGTCATTTCCTTAATTATTGTATATTTACATTTAATACTTGATTAATTTAAATACACATTAATTAAGTGTCAAATTGAGATATTTGACTAATATCCTAAATGAATATATGTATTTGATATTTAGTGTAAATATAATACATATATTTAATATATTTGTATTTAATTAATTTATTAATTATTTAATTGTTAAATGATTAAATTAATTAAAATATAAATATCTTAACTTTGGATATTTGTTTTGAAATGATTAAGTTGCCTTTGTTGATCAAGTTATAAATATCTAATAAAGTGTTTTTAGATATTTAATCAGCTTGATCAATTTAATATCAAATGAAATTGAAATTCCAAATGTTGTATATACATGTTGATTTTCGGCCAAGGGTTGATTTTTTCAACAAGTATATATTGTTTTCTTTTTCATTTGGTATCTAACCTAACACAGTTTCTAACCTAAACTCCATTAAAAGAAAAACAAAGAAGCTAGAGAAGAAGAAAAGAATAACCAAAAGAAAGCCTTGGATTTAGTAAGTTTTCTCAACTTACTATTAGATAAGAAAATGTTCCTTATGATCTAGGCTTCATCTTGTGATGTTCTTATGTTATTCTTTTCTTTATTCTTTGTGTTTTTGATGATGGAAGTTTTCTTGAAAGTGTTGAGCATGTATGATGATGGAAGCTTGTGACTATTGTAGTTATAAGTATTCTTTTATGGTTTTGGAAACCATTTGCTAATCTAGAGTTGTTGACCCACTCTAATATGACCTAGATTTGATCTTGAGTTGTTTCATTGTGTTGAGACTTTGATTGGATGGAAGAATGATGATTAAAGTAATTGATTTAACCAATTTGGTCTAATTTGTCCAATTTAAAGAAATTGAAAAATTAGGGTACATGATCACTTCCAAATTTGGGGCTTTTCATTTATGTTGTGCTTAAGGATGTGTATATGATGTATATAAAGTTTCGTGTTGATTGGATTACATATTGATGAGTTTTGAAGCATGAAATAACAAAATGCACAACCCCCCCCCAGGAGCTCTCGGCCAAATGGCCAATTTTGGGGATTTTTGGTTGCCTTGGTGTTTTAATATTTTGAACATGCTTAGTTCATCTTAGAAATGATTTAGAATCATTCAAAATTGATTTAATCAATTTCGGACTAAAATGGACAAAATACCAAGTGTAAGGGCAATTCGGTAAATTCACCTAAATATGATTTATTGAATTTTATTTCATAATTAGATTATTGGATAATTAAATAAATATGTTTATTTAATTAATCCGAGAAAAAGTTTTGAAATCGGAAAATACGATTTTCCACCGCTTCCGCTGCGTTACCGGATCTACTCCCTAAAACCCCAACAATGGGGGCTGCCCAGGTCAGCCCCAATAGTGTTAGAGAAGTTCATGGGCTCCCTGAACAGTGACAAATTCACTGTTTGGACAGCTGTTACTCAGTTGGCTCAAAAGTCACCCGATAACGCCGTTTTTCACCGTTTTCGCTTATTTAAACTCCGAAATAATTTCCAGCAAATATTCCAACACCCAAAACACATCCAATACATTCAAATGGCATCAATTTCATCAACATATTCACTGTTTTTCCATATCTGATCCAGAATACAAAATTGTCAATTTTTCATGCTTTAATTCAACTTTTACGAGATTAATCCAATTAATCAAGACGTCAATCAAAGTCACCACACATGAACCACCCAAGAATAATTGTAGGCATTACAAGAGTGGTCATAACACTCTAGAATGACAACATATCATCTAATGATCAAATTGGACAATAATTAAATTAATTTCATCCAAAACACTTCACACATGCATCAAATCATTCCAATTCATCCACCAAAACCAAAAGCCCCAAATTCTAAAGGAAAAGGAAAACCTAGAATCATACTAGATCATCAAGAAAAGGAAACATGCTTTCAAGCCTAGGGATATTGAGTATTACCTATAATTCTCCAATCTCCTAAAACCTTTTTCTTGATTTTTCCTTCATTTCTTCCTTGAATCATCAAAGAAATAATTTGAGAGCTTTTTTCTGTGTGTGTTTCGGCCATGGTGGAATGATCAAGAAGAAAACAAATTTTTCTCTTTTAAATTCCTCTTTGCCGACTTTTAGGGGCATTTTTGTCCAAATTTAAAAATTAAATCAATTAATTATAATAAACTTTAATGTTAGCGAATAAAATTTGCACACATTAGGGTTAATAAAATCATGCTATGTGTTTCAATATTAATTAAACATATTTCATAATATTTATGAAATATGGATATTATTTAACTATTCAAATATTTAACAATTAAATATCTAAATAATTAATTAATATAATTATTATTATATATATTTTATTTACATTAAATAATAAATACATATATTACTGGAATGTGTCAAAAACTTATTTGACAAATAATTAATATGTATCAAATCAAATTTTATATCAAATATAAATACATATTAATTACGATTGACCAAAAATGCCATTATGCATGTGTTATCGTTTAACCGATTAAACGATTCGAATTAACTCACTTAATCTGATGAAGTATTATGAATAATCTATATTATTCATAACGCATTGCCCAAGTTCTCAATGAGTACACTTTATATTGTGGGACTCTCTAAGTTTAGGTTTATCCATCACGAAATCCAATTTCGTGTCCATAATTCACCAACTAATGAATTATGACGACCACCGATAATCTAGCTAACCTATGCAAGTCGAGGTCATTGCATACGTATAATCTCTCCGTCACAGGCTATCCATATTATACATAGGATATAGATGAGAACATAAAATCTGTTCGGTATAATATAGTCGACTTTCAATTTACAATCTCTAATAAACACTCAGAACAGGCTTCCGAAGTTATACAACGACCATGGATTTACTAGATCGCAAACACGTGTAGGATGCCTATGCCCTGTACACAGGACTGGCTGATTCTATCTTGATACGCACTGGATATCATGATCAGACGGAGGTCTGATCGAAATAGATTGGTGCGGTGACTGCTATCAAAGTATAGAGGATAACTCATATATCCCACTGTAGGATCTCAAGTAGAATGACCACTATGCTCGCTCAACTCTAGAAGATTCCTATTGACGTTGGTGTACCATCTATTAGGAAATCTTCATTGAGTCATTCAGTGTTTATCAAATAAACACTACATGTCTACACGAGTCTTCTTAGACTCATGATTCATTGGGATAAATCATCGGACCAAGTCATGATATACGACATGTACTGGTCTCAGCGGATTTTACTAACCGACCCGTGTTAGTAAATCTTGACCAGAAATATTATTTAAGGATATACCACTTATAGTGATGCTTCTCAATGTCAATTACCAACTATGTTTTAACTGTGCACTATATTGTAAATCCTAGGGTCTTTGTCGAATATACACGTATCACTAAACCAGATTTAGTTTCAATCTAATCGTAATTGAATATCTAATCATAATTATATCAAATATATTATAAAAGACAAGAGGTGCAACCATTAAATAAATAATATTAGGGAAAAATGAATTGTTCGTATTTATGAATTGGACATAAATAGGATCCGGATTAGCACTCTGAGCACCAATCCTAACACATAAGACTTCCAACTACTGAATCATATGGTATATGTCTCATCTCCTCAACTGCTTGAGGTGTCTTAGGAGACTGTTCCTTAGACAAATGAATTCCAAGCTTGAAAGGTAAATTACCTTTCTTGGAATTCTGCATACCAAATCACACAAGAATCTTGTCGATATAGGATGCTTGAGACATTGCTAACAGTCATTTCTTGCGATCCTGAATGATCTAGATCCCAAGTACATAACTTGCCTCTCCCAAATCTTTCATTTGGAATTGGTTAGCTAGCCGGATTTTCATGTCCGATAATATCTTTACATCATTCCTAATGAGTAAAATATCATGAACGTATAACACAAGGAAAACCACCTTACTATCAATGATTCTCTTGTAGACACAAGACTTATCGATGTTCTGCTCAAAGTTATAAGACTTGATCGTAGTATCAAACCTTATGTTCCAATATCTAGGTGCTTGCTTAAGTCTATAATTTGACATTGTTGTAAAAATTTTGCTCTTGACCTTGGGTAATGAACCCATCTGATTGTACCATATAGATACTTTCATCAAATTTGTCATTCAAGAATATAGCCTTGACGTTCATTTTCCAAATTTCAGTCATAATATGCAGCAATGGAAAGAAGAATCCTGATGGATTTTAGCATGGCTACTGGCGAGAAAGTTTCTTCATAGTCAACTCACTCTTTTTAGGTATAACCTTTTTTCCACTAGTCTATCCTTGAAAGTCTGTACTTTCCCATATATTCCTTTTTTTCTCTTGTAGATCATCTTGCAACCTATGAGTTTTACTCCACCAGGTTGGTCTACAAGTTAACAGACTGAGTTAGAGTGCGTAGACTTCATCTCGAAGTTTATGGATTTGAGCCATTCCCCTTTATCAGTATCTTTCATTGCACTATAATAGGTCAATGGATCATCCATACCATCACATGATGCAATAACTTTCACCTCTCCATTTCCTAAATAGCGTCCAGGTTGTCTTACAACCCTCCCACTACATCTAGGTGGTATGGTATCCCGATCAACTTGCATCTGACTTTCAGATGTAGAAGGTGTTATGTCTTTGTCAATATTTAACAATGGTGTACTGGTCGCACCAGCAAGTAACACTTTACTTTGAGGTTTGAACAGTCATCCTCAAGAAATGTAGCATTTATCGACACAAATACTTTATTATATTCTGGATTATAAAAGAATCCACCCATAATTTCCTTAGGATAGCCCACAAATAGGCACACTTGTGAGCGTAGTTCCAACTTAGTAGTTTTGTTCTTCAACACGTGTGTTGGACACCCCCATATGCGGAAATGTCGCAAACTAGCTTTACGACCATTTTACAACTCTAATGGAGTCTTAGGAATAGACTTAGAAAGAACTAAATTCAGGATATACACTGTTGTTTGTAATGCATGTCCCCATAATGAACTAGGTAAAGTGCTATAACTAAACATTGATCTCATCATATCTATTAGTGTCCGATTTCTTCTTTTTGCAACACTATTTTATTATGGTGTTCCAGATGCTGTGAGCTGCGAAATAATTCTATGCTCAACTAAGAATTCCTCGAAATCTCTATCAAGGTATTTTCCTCCACGATCTGATCGTTGAATTTTGAGGCTTTTACCTAATTGGTTCTCAACCTCAGCACTATACTCTTTGAACTTTTCAAATTTATCTAACTTGTCTGCATTAGGTAAACACACTCATATTTGGAATAATCATTAATGAAAGTGACGAAGTATTCATAACTACCTCGGTCTTTTACATTCATCGGTCCGCAAACGTCCGAATGTATTAGCTCAAGTGTTTATTTGGCTCTTATCCTTTTTTCCAGTAAAAGGTCTCTTAGTCATTTTGCCTTCTAGACAGGATTCACAGACATGTAAAGTACTGAGTCTTAACTAATTTAAAATTTCGTTCTTAATTAGTTTATCTATCCGGTCAAGGCTAATGTGACCAATTCTAATGTGCCATAAATATGTGTCATCATGAGAAATCTTTTGCCTTTTAGTTTTAGATTTTCCAATCTTAAACATTTCAGCATTAAGCATTGATTCATGCATAAACGGTCTTAACACATATAGATTATTCTCGGAGTTTCCCGTGCATATATATAATCCATTTTTACTAATAATAAGTGACTTATTATCAAATGAAATAGAAAAACCACATTCCATAAGTTTTATTACAGAAATCAAATTCCTGCGAAAATCAGGAATATATAGCACACCATTCAAACATAAATAACTCTTATTAAAATTCAAATTTGAAACTCCCACTGATTTTGCTAAAACAACATCCCATGTCACAACTATCATGGATAAAGCTACCTTCAATAAGGTCCCTCTATGAGTCAAGTAGCTGCAAAGAACAACAAACATGGTTAGTGGCACCAGAATCAACAATCCATATGGATTTATCATCCTCCACCAAAAGAGGCTCAATGACAAGTAAATTGAATTTACCTGTATTCTTCTTCTATTTAAGCTCAGTAATTTTAGACAATTCCTTTTTCCAATGCCCTTGTTGTTCACAATGGAAATATTTTCCTTTGGCATTGATTCCCTTAGAGCTTTTGTAGTTTTTCTTTTTCATTAGTTTTGCCTTAACCTTCCAATTGTCTTTTTTTCTTCTTCTTTATAGATTTAGAAGATTTGATAATATTTGCCTCGGTATTGGACCTACAAGGACTCATCATGGTGGAATCGTAATTGGTGAGCTCATTTAGCAGTTCAACCAACGTAAAAGTCAACTTATTCATAAAACAATTGCTTTTAAACGACATGAAACTCTTTGGACGGGTTTCCGTGATCATTGTCACCTGGCTTTTCATATTGATACGTGCACTATGGGTTTCAGCCATATATTAAGATGAGACATTATCCTTAACACATATTCACAGACTGATGTACCTTCTTTTATTCTAGCGGTTAATACAGAGACTATTGCCTCATGTTGTTGCCGGTCTGAAGGTTGCCCAAACATGTTCTGTAATGAATGCATAATCATTGATGATGTCACCATAGGCTCATACTGTGCAGAAAAAACCTCAGACATGGATACTATCAAATAGCTATAGGCTTTCTCATCAGCGTTAATCTAGTTATTATATGCATTATATGCAGCTCTGCCAGAATTTGATGCTGGCTCAGGAGGACATTCCTCTATTAGGATAAATTTAAGGCATTCGCAGACCAAAATAGCATTCATGTCACTTTTCCATTTAACATAGTTTTCCCTGGTTAATTTTTCTTATTGTTTGAGAATTGAGATAATTACAGATGTTATGGCAGAAAAAATAATAAACGCGCATTCAACATTCATTCGTCGCATATTAAAATTGTCAAACATTTAGGCATTAAATTAAACATGATGCACGATCAATATATAATGAATTGGAAACCTAAAATGATTACTATATCATGATTATCTATCACTCCATAAATAAGTGCTGCCATAAGGTAGGTCAAGTATTCGCATAATAGACTGAGACATTCTCAATTGATTAATATATCTTAAATAACTCTTATCCCTATATTAATCAACTACTGTTATTTTGATGAAGGAAGCCTTGATTAACAACTTAATCATTCCTTTGTGAGTATGACCCATTATTTCGGAACCATTGGACTAACTAGTGAAATGATGTCATAGGGTAGGTCAAATCACCAAATACATCTAGAGTCTATATCATTTCAGAATCCAAACTTGATATTGACCCAAAAAGGACCCCATCCGTAAGGGGACGAAAGCAAATTCTTCTCGAGGCGCCTATTGAATCTCACGTTTCTGGATAACAATGGAGATCATTGGATATATTGTGGTATACCCTTGTCCCACTCACTATCTATAAGTGTAAAATTTCTATCTCACTAGTATCTTATGAATCTTAGATTATACTCGGTTAAAGGCATAACCTTATTAATATTAGTTGATAATTTAGTGATTTAACTAATTTTAACTCTTAAAATTTTAATCACTGATCTCAATTAGTCTGTACTAACCAATTAACTTAATTTAACTAATTTAATCAAGTTGTTTTAGTGATCTAATCAATTTAACTCTTAAATTATTAGTCCACTAATAGGTTGTAAAATTTAGAATTCAACGGACAAACTAAATATCATTAAACCATTTAATCGATAAAAACACACCATTTTTTCCAAAGCACGTGGTATTGTATCCTGAGTGCAGACCATATTACTATTCATTCGGAATCGGCTATGGTATTTACGTCCAGGTTTCCATATGATATACCAAGGAAATAATGTACTCATAAGGTCCATTTGTTTTTAAAACTTGAATTCATAATTTTTAAACCTTTAAACCAATTAATCTTATTAATCCGTTTGAATTCATTCATATTCTCATTTAACTTTTAAATTACATAAAATCATATTTTATGACTAAAATATCATGCATGTCTACATGTTATGACATGTGAAAATGCAAGAGTAGGCACTCTAGGCTATATAACATGTTAATAAATAATTTAAAACATACATATATACCCAAAATTGGCGTCGCGACGCCTACAAACCAGTAAGTAAAATAATGCCAGGTCTATGTCGCGTCGCGACGCGGAGACACGATCGAGGTAGTAGCCTCAGGTTGCTCTCATATGCGTTTCGCGTCGCAACGCACTGGAAAATGCAAAAATATACATATTTCAAATTACGTTGACCAAACTCTTATTTTTCTATACTAATCTAATTAGTACAATAAATCCAGGGCATTCATTGGTCTTCAAATCTTGTTCCATGGAGTGTTGTTGAGTTCTTCGCGGAATTTCTCTACCATAAGTCCTTCGCGGAACCGACTCCTCCAAGTTACAAATAGGGTTACATAATGGACTTATTACAAAGGAAATAAACTTACAACACTTGAAAGAATATGACCCTAGGACTTACATTTCCAATGCTAAAAACAAGAGCTGGAAAAATTAACGATCAACGCAATACATTCATCACATGAATCAAAAGTAAATATTCATCACATGAACATTAAAAACATTCATCTCATGAATCTAATTGTGCCTACTCATCACAACATGAATTTTATCTATGTAGCCAGATGACCATCTACCTTGTCATATGGAGAATATGATAATCTTTCCATGTAGTCTGGAATAGATGACAATTCATCTATGTCTTATGGAGGAAATGGCAATCCTTCGACGTTAGTTGGAAGATATGACAAACCTTTCATGTCTTCTGAAGTAGATGATATTCCATTCATGTCGTCTGGGGAATATGACAATCTTCATATATAGTGAGAGGTTGATGATAATTATTTTACGTAGTCTAGAGGATACAATCAATTTTCCATGTCACTGGGAGCTGATGATTTATAGGAAAGAAGTGTCTGACGTTATCTCGGCTCGGCTTTTCCTTATTGGTAGTCAGACTCTAGGTAGATTGGAGAGAATTGCTTTTTTGAACTCTTGTATTTCCTTTCGCATGGAAGAGGTGACTTTTTGTGATCGGTCGGTTGGAGAAATATGACTTATTTTTTTGGTGATTTAGTGGATGGTCGTCTGATGGTGGATTTTCGCTTATCACATTGTTGAATATTTTTAAGAGATCGGATCAAATGATAGCATTGTCGGGGTCACCCGTTGCCTCGAGCGTTTATGAGGTTGAAGAATTATGCTCCAATTACTTTTGGAGATTAGAACGGGGGCTTTGCATAACTCAATTTTCCTCTTCCATTGATCGTAACTATTCTTGTAGAGTGGCTAATTATGCCACCATGGGGTCTGGTGTCTGTTTATTGCTTGAATCCATGGATAGTTATGTTTGTAAGGATCGTAGACTGAAGGGTCTTTGATTGCTATGAATCACTAAGGCCCCATGGTGGGCGCCGAATTATGGACGCTGGATTTCGCCCGAGGTCTACATTCGAGATTTCATTGAGAGGGGGCACTAGCGATCCTGCAAAACAAAGGTAGAATGAGCGGGGAGTACTGCTTACTGGTGTGGTGGGTTTCGTAGGCTCTCTGACGCTCAAGTCTGTGGTGGAGATCAGCTATAAATGCCGTAGAATGAGGAGCAAGTGATTACCTTGATCAATGTGAGCTGCTGTGAGGGTGGTAGGTCAGTGATTATGAGAGCTCTGGAGAGAATGTTTCTAAGCTGAGAGTTTTCGTGCCCCTCCCCCTCATAGACTTCTTCTCTTATATATAAACACTCGAGAAACGTGTGTACTTATTGCATTTAATTGATCGTCCGTTTGAAGGCTGGAAACGGATAATTCATGAGGGGTATTTATGAGTCTGGGTGTTTCATGGGCTGCCATATGATGAGTCTAGGATACGATTTAGATATGATATTTTATCGGGTATGGGCTTGTGAAAAAACTTTGGGCCATTATAGACTTATAAAATTTGGCTTCCTTTGAGAGTCTTGGGTCATTTAGATTGAAGGATATTGGGCCTTCCCCTTGTGTGTAGGCTTGAGATGGAAACTAGGGCCTGAGTATTATCCTGGGTACTATTAGGGGAATTTGGGGTGTACTTAGTATTGGGCCCGAAGCAAAAAGTTAAAAATACCCTTGGCCCAAATTTGGCCCGTACACAAATGTAATCAAGGTAAACAAGACAATTGAACAATATGCGATATAATTCAAACAACTTTGATAAAATGAATAATGCATTTATTATTATTACAATAATCAAATCTGTTTACAATACATGAAGCTCTAGTATATAAATCTCAATATAGTTCTGGAAAGAATGAGAACATTATATTTTAGGTTTTGTCAGATTTTATTATTTTTATTTTGACTTAAAATTATAGAATACATATTTTAATTTTATTGGTAAGTGGATACCCGCTGCAAATATCTGCGGATTTTGGTGATTTACTAAAACCACAGCGGGTTATGATTTAATTTACCAAACCTGCTTAAATATTACCAAATCATATCCATATCAGGCGGATTTGTACGGGTTGGCGGGTTGTCTGGTGAAATTTCCATCTCTAGTTAGGACCACTATGAGGGGAAATATTACCTTAAAAGGTAGTTGAGTTAAAAGATTAAAAAAAAGTCATATCATATCGAGCTTAATAGGCAAATACAAAGCACTTTTGAAATATCTCGGTTGATTTGACCCATTAGATCCCAATTTTTGAGACGAAATCACTGAGTTGACTTACTTAGGATTCGAGTTGTGATCGAACCTTTTCACACATACACCGTGAGTTCAACTTAGATAATTTATTTAAGAACTTTACTTTGATTCGTGTTGAGTACTTTAAAAGTTCTTTGATTTCATTGGTAGGCATTCTTTGAGAAAAATATTATGTGTAACTATCAAGAATATTTTATGTGTTTTTTTTTGTTATTGCATGTGAGTGATGAATCACGTTTGTGGGTTTCATCACTGTAAACCTCACGAGACTATAATTTGTTAAGGGTGGTAAAACGAATCAACGAATCGAATTCGTGACGAATACTAAACGAATTGAATTGTAATTCACTAAATTCGAATTCAATTCATTTATTAAACAAATAATGATATTAGGATTCAGATTCAATTCGTTAATAAACGAATATTCGTATTCGATTCATCTATTCGTTTACATAAAAACAATCGAATCGAATCGAATTTAGTATTCGTTTACAAAACGAATATTCACATCTGATTCGTTTATATAAAATTAAACGAATCGAATTTTGTATTCGTTTAATAATTGAATATTCGTATTCGATTCGTTTAATCAAAATAAAATACAAAATCTAAGCATCCTATTCATTAGCATATTTATTGTTATAGTTTTAAAATCCTTAGAACAAGCTCCAAATTTCAAATTATAAATCAATTACATAATAAACACAAATGAGGATTTTCATATTCATTACTCTGGTTTGAAAAAAATTAAAGTCTGATTTAACTTTTAACTTATCACATATTTTCTTCGTAACCAAACACAGCCAAAAGGTAAAAAGGCAGAAAGTTGGGCAGTGAGATTGGCACTGAAGGACTTAACACCCTCATCATTAGTAAGCAATATCAGAAGCCCATATTTCTTCACCTTCACAAAATTTTCTTCAGTTACCTGCATAACTTGAAAATGAGTTTGAAGAAAAATAAAAACAATAGAAAAAAAAAACTCCTATAAACCCCAACAAAATGTTATAAAAGAATTGAAGAAAATGGTTTAAATCTTCAAAATAAGGGGAAAACACACCAAAAAATTTGCTGACAATTGCCGCAGAACCGCGTAGAGTTATAATGTCTTTGGCGATGGTTATTGATGCCTTGATTAAGAGAGATTGAGAGAGGCGGTCAGCTGGTGAGAGTGAGATTATATTAAACAAATTCACAACTCAAGAGTTCAATTTCAAGACCCATAAATTGCATTACAAAAATCAACAAAACAAAAGAAACACAAATGGGTTACCTATTTGCTGCATGACCTGAAAATGAGTTTGAGAAATTTTTGAAAAACCATTAACATCAAAAACTAATCAATGAAACCCTCATTCATGTTTTTTTTTTCAAGTCTCCCATACCATGGCTGGATCTTTTTAAAGACTAAAATATCATAGATTTCAAGTTTAGAATAATATGTGTGCGTTAGAAATCATCCACCTAGGCCTTGCTGACTTGTTCCGTGTTTATGGCCGACGGAGCAACATGAAAGTAAAGAATGGGAGATTTAAGGTTTATTAAACAAGATTTGAGGTTTGGAAAGGGAGTTGAGCTGTTGAAGTTTGATTGAGAGAGATTGAGAGAGGCGCGGGTGTGAAAGTGAGATTTATATTTAGATTTTAGGTTTAACTTTTAGTTTTTACTTTATATATTTCAGTTAAACATATGAAATTACTAAAATATCATTCGCGTTTAATAAATATAATCAACAAAATTAAGGGTAAATTTGTAATATAATTAAACGGATACTAAACGAATTGGATTCGAATTCGTTTTGTTTATATTTCGTTTAATAAATGAATTCTAATTGAATTGATGAGCTCAAATTTGGATTCGATTTGTTTATTAAACAAATCAAATCGAATTGACTCATTTATTAAATGAAATCAATTATCCAAACTCATATTCACTTTAAAGCGAATCGAATTGAACCAATAACGAACCTTGACCCAAATTACCACCCTTATAATTCGTCCATTAGGGCCACCTAGGGTTTAAAGGCTTATTGCATATGCTAAATGCAATCGCGATCCCTATGAAGTGACTTAAGTTAATTTATTTTTTTAGTTTGTTTATTTTATTTTATTTATTTTATTCGAGGACTAGCAAAATGTTAAGTTTAAGGGTGTGATGAACGACTAATATACATATATTTACAGCCTCTATATCTTAATATTTTATGTGTATTTCGGGGTTTATGCGTACTTTGATGTGTTTTAGGTATATTTTATAGGTTAAAATAATATCAAGACTCAACGAATTCAACTAGAGATAAAAATAATAAAATACGGAGCAAATCGGGCCACATTTCGGAGTCAAAACACGTGTCCCAATGTTGGAAGCTAGTCGAGACGCGCTGATGAACAAATTTGAGGCATGGTATATAAGTAGTGGCACAATGCAACGCTGCCCTTTGCATGTCGCGACGCGCCAATAATGAATGGAGCGCGATATGTGACGAGCGTGCGCAAATCGCAACACATAGGGTTCGTCCCTAATTCATCATGAATCCGATTTTTGATCAGGGAAGACCCATCAGACCTCTTATAAAAGTACAAGTTCTTCTCAAAACCTAAAAGAAGTCTCATAACATAATTTTGGAATCTTGGAGCATTGAAGAACGCCTAGAGCAATGCAATGATGAATGTTTTAACTGATAATGGAGTTTGAAGGCGAAGACTGCAAACAATAGTTATTTCTTCCCTTTTTCTCGGTAGTTTATTTTTATGAGTCCTTGTTTTGTATCAATAATGACTAATTTATGTTTATTGATTATCATGAGTAGTTAATTCATTGATTTATGATTGTAATGGATCTGAAGTACCATATTAAATTAAGTTGTATATTTTTATTCTTTTAGGTGTGTTATTGAATTGTTTGTTATTCTCTGTATTAAATGCATATTTTTATTATCTGGCCAACAATAGAATAGTCGTGGTATATCCTTATGAACTTGACGGAGGAACTTTGGGTTAGCCGTGAGAATAATAGCGCATGATCTAATTCTCTTGAATAAATTTTCCCTTATGATTGATATATACATGCACGACATTGTTTAACCAGTATTAGAACATGACCTTAATGATTTTGATTTAAATTAATTAATATAAATATTAGTTAATTGGTTTAATATGAATATATTTAACTAACAATCGAAAGAGGCTTGTAGTTGTAGATATTTTAGTGTTATATGTTAATAATTCATAACGACAACCTAATTGAATGAGAAGTGCTTGAACCCATTGTTTGCTTGCTTATGTGAAGTTACAACCTTAGGTTCTTCTATCATATAAGGTTTTCACCCAAAGTTTATTGTTTGTTTGCTTATTTGATTTTCAGTTATTAAATTAGTTTAATCAACTTCGTCTCTAATCAATTGTTAGTTCCAGTTAAGTATGTTAGTTTTAATATTAATATAAGAAATAATAAGTTCATGTGAGTACGATATCCGACTATTAGTCATTATATTACTTGAGTAATATATGCACTTGCGAATGATAATAAAATTGCGATCAAGTTTTTGGATCGTAATTGTTAAATAATTTCATTGGATTGATTAATTTAATCAAATTGCACTTCAGATTAACCAAAACATTGTTGAGTTAATAATTTGATTGGATTGATTGATTTAATCAAATAAAAACAAAATCGTGGAACAAGCGGATCTCATTGGATGGGAGATATAGTGGCAAGATAAATATTAAATATGATTTACGGGGGTAGTTAAGTAATTTGAGGAAGACATTATTTTTGTCCTGTAAGAATCACTTTAATCAACGTCATTTGGCCTCTTCTCGTTGGGAGCCAGCACTTGACCACGTGATGGTATTATTTAAAAGATATTTTTAAAAATTCCGAAACCTACCTTACAACATGCTTGCTTTATTATTATTATTTTTATTATTTTTATTTTTATTTTTATTATTTTGTTTAGCAAATTACTAAATTTTTAGGCTCTTTAGTTAATAAACTAAATGTCATATGTATCTAAAAAGATATTAAAAGAGAATTAAAATCATTCATAAAATATTTCGATATTTTTTTTATTTTTCATCACAAAATATTTATACTTAATGTGTATGGGTGGATAAAAAAACTGATCTAAAAAATCGAACCGAATCAAAATAAACTGAACCGAAGTGGTAATTTTCTATTTTCAAAAATAATATTGATATTTTAATTAAAAACCGAACCGAACAGAATTAAAATAATTTTTAACTAAAAAAATCAAACTAAACTAGTAGAGAAAGAATATTAGGCACCTTCAATTTATCGGGTCTAGCCTGTAATAAGTCTAATTGGATCATAGGCTCTGCTTTAGAAGCTATGCGCAACCTGGGCCTGCACAGACGTGTCTTTTGATTAGGATATACCTTTCTTTTATGTTTGCAGTTAAATAACTAATTCTAATGTATTCTACAATATGTTTATGCTCTAATTGTATTTGTAAATTCGTGGATTCTTCCAACCGATCCCGATATGTAGAAGTTTTTTAGCTTATATGGGGCCTTACGTGAGTAGGTGTCATCTCTGACCGATACTTGTCCATAACTTGACTGTTTTTTAAATACATGATATACATTTGATGATACATTAATCACATTAATTATTATGCATGATAAACCATACTTACATGTTAAGATAAGTGGATTGTCATTAAAATCAACTAATCTCATATAAAAATACATACGACATCATGTATTTCGAGTACCGATGTCGAATATTCAAATAAGAAATTATGACATAGTTGGGGGAGTGGTTGCCTTGTTCTTGGCCAACATTCACAGTACAGTGGTTAGATGTACAATCAAACAAATGCTTTTTAAAATTTGTGCAGCCATAATATTTTGTAACTACCATCATCATGGCCCATTCTTGCCTCCTCCATGGGAGTCTTTGAACTTCCAAGTCAAAGTGACCATTTAATCACATTTAAAGCTTCAAGACAAGCACATAATAATGCCCATAGGCCATGACACTATCAATTCAAAAACATGACGAGTAAAGCTTACGGTAACACTTTATTTTATTAGAGAAAGCAGAAGAAGATTTTGAGCATATCTGTTCTTGTTTACGTGGATAATGTAGTGGAATAAATAGCTTAAATTTGACATTATTATAAGCCAAATTCCCCACTTATAATTTCATTGATGAGAATTTACTATTTGATATCAATATTAATATGATTCGGTCATATATAACGTAGATCTTGAAATATTTTAAAGTAGGAATAGAACATGACATGTTTGGCTACTGGAGCTAATATGTATACCATAAAATAGTTTAAAGTAGTTGTTGTTTTTATTGTATAATTTTATTTGTTACTCACCCACCAACGACCCACAATTTAATTATACTATAATATAATAACGGGCATCATTTGTTATTGTCATTCCAAATAGGGATGGCAAATTCCGGATCCGGATCCGGATCCGTAAGGATCCGGGTCCGGATCCGCAAGTGGTTCGATGGACCCGGGTCCGGATATGGACCCGGTTAATCGTTTCCGGGTCCGGACCCGGGTAGACCCGGGATGGACCCGGGTATACCCGGATCCGGACCCGGGATCCGCAACTGGCAGTTTTTTTTTTTTTTTTTTTTTTTTTGTTTTTGTTTTTGTTTTTGTTTTTGTTTTTTTGTTTTTGCTCCAATTCCACTATTCCATATCAATAAATACTATAATATGTATAAACAATTCACAACAAGTTTGAATTGAAAATTACAACACAAAAATAGTTAAGTTTGAACTTCAAGTTTCAACACAAATAATACATTACATCAACATATAACATATCATAATTCATAATGCATAAACAAACTACAAGGAAAAAAACTTCAACACAAACACAAGTACATAAGTAACATAACATAAGAGTGAATCATATTTTTTTTTCTTTTCCGGGTCCCGGGTACCCGGGTCCGGATTTATCCGGACCCGCATCCGGACCCGCAATGATGCGGGTCCACTGAAATAAGACCCGGATCCGCAATTTTTTAAAGCGGATCCGGGTCTAACCGGACCCGGATCTTCCGGGTCCATGCGGACCCGGGCCGGGTCCGGGTCTGCCTGCCATCCCTAATTCCAAACACTGGGTTTGGGGGCTGTTGAAATGATTTTACAGAAATCAGTCCCGTGTCATGTGGCATGATCGCAATCGTTGGATCGCGATCCAACTACCGCGATTTAAGAGGGAAAATTAAAAAAAAAAACATTTTTTTTTTTATTTTTGCTACTTAACACACAAAAAATCACATTTTGTTAATTTATCCATGTTCTGCCACGTGGCAAAACTGGAGGGGCTGCTGTAAAATCATTATAGCAGCAGCTAACCGAAATTTTCGGTTAAATAAAAGTGTGACCGATTTAACCAATTTATGACACATAACCATTAACCAATTAACCATTATATTATCAGTCGGTTATGGTTAATTCGATTACTAACCAATCCAATAAATTAAAATTTAATATTTTTTATAATTTTTAATTAGTAAAATTATATATAATGTAGGTCGGTTCTACCGATTTTTTCGGAACGTTTCAACCAGTCGAAGCACCGTCGCATTAAATTTTTTGGATCACTAATTCGATCACATATCAAAATCTAAAAATACTGACTCTAATTAACATTTGATTAAATATATCTACATTTAATTACTTACGATAGAAATATTTTTTAAACTCTCGATGATTGTCACTGCCTCAGATTTACTTCTAAACCTTCCATGTTACAAATTTTAAGGGTCACGAATCCACCACGATGAAAAATCTACATATTTGAAATTTTATGTATTTTTACCTTTAAATTATTGAGAGAAATTAAAAAGAGTCAAAACCAAGCTGTAGCTTGTCATTCAATTTTATCAATTTTATTTTCGGGTGGTATTATCAAATCAATATAACTACAACCAATTGAGAGTTTGCATGCAGACTATCTTTAACTCTAAAAAATTAAACGATTCGCACGCGCTAATATATATATATATATATAGAGAGAGAGAGTTTAATTTCGGTTAATCGGTCGGTTCAGTTATACAAATCTCATAACCATAACCGAATCAAATAACTGAAAAAGTTAAAAATTTTAACCGCAATAACCGATTTAACCAAATTAATTGAACCGTAATAAAAAAAAATGGGTCGGAACGGTTCGGTCAATCGGTTAAAACCGATTAATGCATACCCCTAGCAGCAGCCTCTTGAATTCCCAAATATTTTATCACATAATTGATAAATATTTATTTTTATTATAATTTAACGTATAATAAATACATATATTTTTTTATTATTTTACAAGTATTGTGGTCCAGTTTCATCAAAAATGAGCTGGTAGAGTCGAATTTTGCATACTTAAAAACGGGCTATAACAATTGGTCCTAAAGCAAAATCCAATTTGGTTGGGCCGGGCCACACATTCCCTTGTCTTAAAAAGCCCAATCACTAAACGTCGTCGTCTTCATCACACAAAATTTACCACTCTACTTGTTCGACTTCCTCCCTCCCCGCTCTCTCTCAACAATCAGAGGCCATGGCAGCATTATCTACAGACACCTTGCAATTTCTGCGACCTCTCTGCTTCACTACTTCACAAATTCCAAAATTGACCTCACACTTTCTCCAAATTTCGTCTCCCAAGTCCCGTCTTCCTACAATCACCGCAACAACTTCCTCCTCGAAATCGAGAAATAACGCAATCAGCAGCAGATCGCGTGTTCTTGTTAGAGCCTCCGCCGCTGAATTCGCTACAAATGTTGGCGATTTACTCGGTGACGTCAGCATCTTCTCCGCTGCTGGTGATCCAGTCCTGTTCAGAGATCTCTGGGACCAGAACGAGGTTTAAATCTTTAATCCCGTTTTTTTTAAAAAAAAAAAAATCGAATCTAATGAACTAATAATTATTTTCATTGATATATAAACTTTTTTATTTATTATTTTTAATAGGGAGTAGCTGTTGTTGCACTTTTAAGGCACTTTGGCTGCCCTTGCTGGTAATTTGTCTTTGCCATAAGCTGTTGATTAATCTTTTTTAGACAATTTGGATTTCATATATATATAATCTAATTGCTTATTTTGATTGTTCATTTAAAGTTGGGAACTTGCATCAGCTTTGAAAGAATCAAAAGCAAGGTTTGATTCAGCTGGTGTGAAACTAATCGCAGTTGGTGTTGGTACTCCTAACAAAGCTCGAATTCTTGCTGAGCGGGTATGTATGTTTCCGCAGAAGAAGTTTAATGTACCGTTTGGTGAACTTATAAGTTAGTTTATACTCTTAGTTTAATACTTATAAGCTAGCTTATAGTCTCGATTAATACTCTCTACCAAACGGTGTATAAGTTTTTTGGTAGAAGGAAACAATGACTCGTTAAAGTTTATGTTAAAACTGTATAGTATGCGAATTGTGGATTTCAGACATTGCGTGACATGGATAATGGATGTGGGTTGGGCATGTATGATGTCTGGCATTTGCTAAATGATGTGCCATGTTTATTTAGTTTCTTATAAAAAAAAAATTTATCCCATAATTGGTTGATGAACAAACTTGTAATAGCTTTACTATTTTTGTCAAAATTATTATTTCCAATGTACACTGCCGTTGGTATCTATATATGACATAATTACCAAACACTATTTTACAACAGTTGTCTAAGACGCTACAAAAACTACATTACCAAATGAAGCCTACCATTATCGTGTCATGTGAGTTGCTTATTTTTGATAAAGAGGCAACCATTTCTTGCTAATTTATTTCTTCCTGTTGTTATTGTACGTTCAGTTACCCTTTCCTATGGATTGCCTTTATGCTGATCCTGATCGCAAGGTAATAATGCCTCTTTTCTGAACTAATAATTAAACTCATGTTTTAGGTACCTTCTTCTGATAATTGTAAACTCTGATGGATTGTTTCTTTCAATTTTAGGTGTATAATCTTTTGGGCTTATACTATGGTGTTGGACGTACATTCTTCAATCCAGCTAGTGTAATCTTCTTTTGCTTTCTGTATAGCATGTGTGTGTTTTGACTTTTGAGGGGATTCATTTGAGTAATTACTAATTAGTGATGCGCGTCTCGTTATGATAGGCTAAGGTGTTTTCGAGATTTGATGCTCTGCAGAAAGCTGTCAAAAACTATACCATGGAAGCCACCCCGGATGATAGAAGTGGTGTACTGCAACAGGTTTACTTTTACTCTTTCTTTCAATATACCATTAATAGTAATTTGTTCCTTTCCTACGACATCTAATTGTTTTGCACTTGTTGCCATTTTACCAATTACTATTTGTTCTTACTAGGGAGGAATGTTTGTCTTCAAAGGGAAGCAATTATTGTATGCTCGCAAAGATGAAGGAACCGGTGATCATGCCTCTTTAGGTGATGTCTTTGATATTTGTTGCAAGGTTCCAGTTGCATGAAAAGCTTTAGCTGATGATAGTTGTTGAGATGTTTGGTACATTCATGCATCATACAATTTATCTCAGTATCTTCTTAGAAGTACCAGTAGCATGAAATACATTAGGTATACACAACCATAGGCATATCGGAACCATCACTCCTATAAATCTGTATAATTGCTGATCATATTCTCATATTCCTTTTTAGTGTTGTAAATTTGTAATCACTGGGTGATCTTAAGAATGTGTATCACTGATTATCAGAATAAATGAACATTGGCTGTATAAAGTAAAATTGTGTCCCCAATAGCGTGATTTAGTGGTGTAAGGTTCAGGATCTGATTTTCAAGTCCTGGATTCGAATTCAAAGAGTGTATTTCTTGTAAGAGTCTGGGACAATCAGAGATTTTACTTATTCTACTTAAACCCGTAATGGATAGTTTGACTGCGGTATTTTCAACGATTTAAAAGGAAAAAGTAAAATTTTAGAAATTGTTCACTTTACAGCAATAAACAAGGGCTCGTCATTCCAAGGGTACAAGGGTTATTTACAGCAATTTAAAGCTAATTATTATATATTATTTGGAATTTTCTGTGGCTCTGCAATTGACAAGGGTTCCTTAGTCCTTACAGTACAATCATTCCATATGTAGGGCATGCTTGTTTCAATGTAGGGTAGGTTAATGATAGATTTATACTAAAAAAAAGACGTATTTAAGGACATATCCTAAACGTAAAAATCTGATTTTTTCTTTAAAAAATTTTGATATCGTTTTTTTTTGTTCAAATTTTATTATGATTAGAGAATAGAGTGTGTCATTTGGGTGATTAAATAGCATACGGGTTACATTAGCAAAGAAGTGATTGCCATTGTGGCCTCACCCCAAATCCATGTCTATATATTTTTTCTTAGGTGTGGTAATTTGTGTTAGGATTCGTTTATTCGATCGATTCGATTCACTTTAAAGCGAATATGAGTTTGAAAAAATAGATTCGTTTAATAAATGGGTCAATTCGTATCCGATTCGTTTTATTATTTTCTTTTACTAGTTATTGTTATTTTTTAATTAAGATTCGAGAAATTATGACTAGTTACCATAGAAAAATAATATTTATCGATATTCTGTGAGATTTTTAATAAATATATTAATTATATATTTCATATGTAGATATTTATGAAAATTTAATATCAATAAATTATGGTAAATTATGTTATTGAATAATATCATGACTAAACGAATATTCATATTCGATTCGTTTAATAAACGAATCAAATACGAATCATGATATTAGGATTCGTTTAATAAACGAATCGAATACGAATCCATCACATTTTGATTCGATTCATTTAAGATTTGATATAAATTTGATTTGTTAATTCGTTTTGTCACTCCTATTTTTTTCTTTCCCTAATTGAAATAAGAGATATTATCAATTGTTTATTCAAAATTTTCCATTTAAATCAAAAATACATTGATTTTGTTCATCGGTCCACTAAATATTGTAAATTTATAGGGTATTTATGATAATGTCAGAATCTTTTGTATATAAGATACGATGAATAATATTTTTTCACAGAGAAGCGGATGTCTGATATAGTTAATAATATTTAGGTGGACCGATGAATAAAATAAAAGAAATTGTGTATAAATAAATAGGTTTATTTGAAACTAAGTTTACATTTATTTGCATGAATTTGAATATAATAAATTGAGTTACAACTCATGTCCTGTAACAAATATATTTTGGCACAGTCCATTTTTAATTTTTAATGTATCGAAAAACTCTTGTAGACCTTTTAAAATAAAAGCAGTTGATTTTTTCCTTAAAAAACATTCATTTTGATTTTTTTTTTTTTTTTTCAAATTTTATTATGATTAGGGAATTTACTGAATCATTTGGGTCAACACTTATTAGGATATGATTAAATGGCATCTGGTTACATAAGCAAAGTTGTGATTGCCACTGTGGCCTCACCCCAAATCCATGTCTATAAGCTTCTTCCTTTTCCTAATTGAATTAAGAGATATTTAAAGAATGTCACATTATTAAAAATATGTATATAATTTCATTGATTTTTTTCACCGATCAATTTAATATTGTAAAGTTATATGGGATTTTTGATAATCTTTTGTATATACGATGGATAATCTTTTTTAACAGAGAGATGAACATCTGATACATTATATAATCTTTGAGTTTTGGGTGTACGATTGATAATATTATTGGAAATAAATGAGTTTATTTGAAATTAATTTTGTATTTATTTGCTTGAATTTGAATATAATAAATTGCCTTCACTCATTATTTTATGGATTCGGATCCGTAAAATAATATCGGATCCGGATTCAAGTATTATCGATGCGAATATTGCAAAAATATTAGATTTTTATTTTTTATTTTCAAATTATTTAATTTTCATTATTAAAATAAAAATAAAATAGTATTCATAACTAACAAATAGCAATTTAATATCTAAAATAATATTTACAATTCAAAATCATTTAAATCTAAATATAAAATTATAATAAAACCATAAATAAAATAAAATTTTAATATTTTTTTCCTAATTTATATACAGATCTTATAAAAATAAATTTGGATCTATACTTTTATTAATACGGATCCGAAAATATTCCTTCCGGGCCGAATTCATATATACTTGTCTTCCTCAATTACAACTCATGATTTTGTAATATATATATTTTGCACACATAGACTTTTACTTCTTGCAATTTGAATTATCCACCGGTTCGATTCGGTTCCACGTTTGTGGAACCAGAACAAAATTGGACGGTTTCGATTCTGATTTTTTTAATTAATTTTAATTTTAATTTTAATTTTACTTTAAAAAATTAAATATGGGATTTCAAATTTATTAATTTGAATTTATATTACATTAAATTAAAAATAAAATAAAAGAGCTTGAACTTAAAATTTTAAAAACTTGAGTTGTTTACGTATCTTCTTGGGGTGAGAGAAACTAAGGCTCACGTAGTTCCATTATATTTTTTATATAGTTTCATATTACAATTATTTACTCATCATCATTATCTATGCATGTTGTTGATCCTTCAGCTCTCGTTCCGCTTGTACTTACAGATGCATCATCGAACATATCTTTAAAGTCATATGGCGGTCTTCTTATTACCTCTCAGCTCGGGTCCAATCATCAACTCATGTTGTTGCTTGTAAAGTGTTTGGATGTAATGAAGATTATCTTGCTTCCAAAATATTGCCATACACTGAAGGTTTGTTCAACCGCAACCGTGGAAACAAGTACTTACAACACATATTTAGTAATAATTGATAAAGCATGATAGATATTTTGATATTGGTTCCACCAGTCAAGTACTTGAAAATTTTGACTCACTAAACTTTCAAGAGGAAACTCAAAATTAGAAGATAAATAATTATCTAATTCCGGGTTGTTAGTCGTGGTTTCCCTCTATTTTTATTTCATTGTAGTAACCAACGATCACCTACGCTAAGTCTTGAATATATTACTGGTTCACTACTAGATTATCTTGATGATTGCAAGTTAAATTTACTGACATAATCATTAAATAAATCTATTAAATTAATTTTTATTCTATATATTATTTTCATAACATTAATTGCATCATCTATTTCTAAAAATGCATTGTAAATTTATAAGCCATTATTCAAACCTTCTAATTTAAATGTAGGAACAAAAATTGTGTCAATAAGATAAAGTAATGTAATGTCTTTAAAATAAGTCAATCATTTTTTCTTCATAACAGTAATAGCTTCAATTAAAACAATATCATTAATAGTTGAACTTTCTACATGCTCATATAAAATACCAACAATATTCAAATATTCAATAAGAAATAAATTTATTCGTAGGATAATAAACTCCACTAAAAATATTTGTTACATCATTAAAACTTTTAAAAGTTCTAAATTTTTCACAAATATCTCATTATCTAGGAAAAAGTGTTATACGTTGAACATGTTGGGGAAAAAACTATATAATACATCTTTGTATTGAAAAGCTTGAGTTAAAAGAAAATGAGTTGAATTCCAATGAGTTGAAACATCTCGTGAAATTTTTACTAATTTAACACCATTTAATTTACAAAAATGTCACATTCTCTCATGACATTAGAATATAACCAAATACAATTAAGTTCGATATTAATAGGATTAATGTGATGTTCTAAAAAAGTTAAACTATCTTGAGCACATAAATTAAGGACATGACATGTGCAACGAATATGAAAAAATCGACCCCACAAATTTGGTTGACATATTTCTTTTAAATCTCTAACTCATACAGTATTTGCATATGCATTATCAAAATCAATTGTTAAAATTTTACCTAATAAACTATATTCATCAAAATTTAATTTAATCATTTTATAAATATTTTGTGCAGTATGATGCCCATAAAAAACTTTAAATGTAATAAGACTTTTTTGCATGATTTATGATGCATCAATTGAATGACAAGTCACACCCATATATGCGTGTGTTTGTCAATAGTCACTGCAAATATCAGGATAAATAGAAAAAAGACATTTAATATCTATTTTATAATCTTTGTATAATTTAAAATTTTATCATTTTGTTGTATTTTTAGGTATTTTACAAGCAGTATGATTTAAAGCATTTTGAATATAATTAGTAAAAGTAATTTTTTTCACCGAAACTTGAAGAAAAATATGTCATACAAGTAAATTTAGCAAATTGTTCTCAAGAGGCGTGGCTTGGTGGTGTGGGGTTCAGGATCTCACCTTGAGATCCTGGGTTCGAATCCAATGAGTACGTTTCTTGTAAGTGTCTGAGACAGGCGGGTTTTTACCTGCTCCGCTTAAGTCCGAAAGAGATAGTTTGGCGGTGAGGTTTCCAATGATTCCAAAAAAAAAATCAATAAATTCTTCTTTATTTTAGCATCAGAATATATAAATAAAATCTAATGAACTCATACTCTACTAGATTAAGTGTACCTACTCATTTGAGATTGTGTTACATCAAGTCCAATTTCAACGACAAGATGTCTATTCAAGTGTTTATTCATATTGCAATTGTTGGGGTTGGTGCTTAGAGCGCCAATTCCCGTTTGTATTTCCTTGAAAATACTTTTGTAAATATTTTATTATGAATGAAATGAGCAGTTTCTATAATATAATATATCTTCTTATATAGTAGAGACGTAATAGACCTTAGGATGATTAGTCATGATATCGTTGCAAAAGCGTCGTAACTGACATTGAGTTGTATCATGATGTTGTCGTTCTCAGACGATTCTTGGTCAAGCTTTACACTACTTGGTCAATAAAGTAAACCCGTTGAGACCGGTACATGTCGTATACTGAAATATATGATTCCAATGGTTTCTCAATGAACCATAAGTCTTGGAGACTAGTATAGACGTGTAGATGTTTATAGCGGATAAACACTGAACGACTCACCAAAGATTCTTAATAGATGATACATCAAAGTCAATAAAAATCTTCACGGGTTGAGTAGCATTTGTGATTCTTAGACTTGAGATATCACTGTGGGCACATGAGACATCTTCCACACTTAGATGACAGTCACGTTACCGATCTATTTAGATCAGACCTCCGCCTGTTCGTTGGGTGTGGATAGATCCTCAGGGTGTCCTATGTGTGTCGAGATAGGATCCGTCAGTTCTGTGTACAGAGCATAGGTAGTCCATATATGATTAGCAATCAGATGAACAATCAGATGAAAACCATGGGCCCGTGGTGTATTTTAGAAGTCAGTTCTAAATGTTTCTTTTTGAGATTTCTAATAAAGACGTCGACGGGATAGTCCCTATAGAGATTTGACATTTACATCTATATCTCTAAGATATATCCAGATACCTGTGACGGAGGAATTATACATATGCCATGACCTCGACCTGTATGATTCAGCGAAATTATTCGTGGTCGTCATAATTTACGAGTGGATAAATTATGTACGCGAAATTGGATTTCGTGACTGATATGCCTGAATCTAGATAGTCTCACTAATGAAATATACTCGTAGAGCACCAGAGCAACATTTATAAATGATATTGGCTATTTATAAGTCGTTTATGTTGGACAATTATGACCCATAGCATCACTATTTGTACAGAACATGATTTTGTTGTACAAATTAACCATGTGAAAAAGGAAATTGCTTTTTTATCATTTGTAATTGAATTACCGAGATAAATAAATGATAAAAGTTCATATGATTAGTTCCGGATTAATAAGATATGAGACAAAATTAATCCACTAAGGTTTAATCATTAAAATATCCTTAGTCGTAGTATTATCGAGATTGGACATCGATAATGCGGAATACACTAGTATTGCACTTGTGCGTGTTATGGGAGCAAAACAGTATAGTTCTAATATATTTGGGTATTGGATACTCATGCAAGTGTAATAAGAGGTTGTATACCGATGGTACAGAAACAGCTTCGCTCTGGATAGACCCATTGGAATTCCATTGGTAGTATGACTATGTGTTTATGGAAGTCCGATTCAGGGTAGGTGTATTTGGTCTTAACTTGAGACTTACATCGCTAATATTTACGACAATCAATATACTTTGTTTTTGGTCGTCCATGGCTTTACCAGGTTATGTGTACGCCTCTTCTGGGTATATTGTGTAGTGTATTGGGTGTGATGTCAAGATGGAAGTATCACTTCAGTCATATGAAGATGATGATCACGTAAGATAAGGAACTAGTACTCTTGTATGCTGCAGTTATCGGGATAATATGACTAGGTCATGTTTATCCGATTAAAGAAACTAGTTATCAGAGATCCGATATGTGCTTAGTACGGGGCAGACACAATTCCAGCCCCAGGCCTAGCATGTGACATCAGATACTGGATCGTAATACGTAATATTACGTATACTACGCCTGAAAAAGATTACATATTCGTTCGCAGAATATTTCTGGAGAATTGGGTATACACGGTGCTTTACTAGAAGCCAACCATGTCTTGTAAATCGGTAAAAATGTAGTACTAGGTACATACGTGTTCGGATAGTCCGACATATCCAGTGATCTCATGGGTCGCTTCCCGGAGATTTACCGATGACGTATGACTCGAGCATAATAAATCTAGGATTAATTATAAGAGAGAGAGAATTAATCTGGGATTAATTACAGAGAAATTTTATATAAGATAAAATACTATTTAAAGAGAGAGAACGATTAATTTGGAATTAATCGATAAAATAATATATTCGATATATTAAACAAAATTAGATTTCGATGCGGAATTAAAATTAGATTTTAATTCGGGCGAACGAGTTAATTTAGAATTAATTCGCCAGCGACGTGAATAGTAATTTTGCTAGGCATAATTATTTAATTAAATTTGATTTAATTACGTCGTAACGGAAAATTCGTTAATTCGGAATTAGCGAACCCGAGCCCGGGATGTACTGCAGGCCTACTCAGATTTTGAATCCAGTGGGGCCCACATGTCATATCACCTAGTCAACCTTATCAACTTTATGTTGATAGAAGTAGATGGGATTTGATGATTGCTTGTTTCTTAAACAACTATCTTTTCATTGATGTGATTATGACTTGTACAATTTTTGGAAAGTGGGAAAAGGTATTTGATTTTTAGAAATCAAAACAACACACACATCTTCATCTTCTCTCCCTCTCCCTCACGGCAATTGTGCCATTTTTCTCTCAATTTATTTCCTTGGCCGAGAGCTAAAAGAAGCAAATGGAAGATTTGTTGTAAATTTTTCATAGTGCTAGCACACTAAAGAAGTCATTCAAATGTGATAGGGAAACCCATCTATGAGCTTGGAATCAAATATCAAAGCTTGGAGCATTAATTCAACATTCTAATAGGAGCATGGAGCACAACAAAGGGGCTTGGCCGAATACATAATGAGCAAATTTTGGTGTTCATCGCATCCAAAAGCCGATTAAAGTGAGTATTTCCGCTACTTTACTTTGTTGTATTCGCACATTTCATTTCTTAATTTGATCTTGGTTTGACCTAGAAAACCCAACAATGATATCAGAGCGGTTATTAAGCATGAAATTGAATTTAGGGTTCTTAACTTTAATTTGGGCCTTTTTGATTTGAGCATGTTTTTGGAAAATTATTTGTTTGAGCATGCTTATAATATGTTAACTTTGAGTTGTGCATGATCAATTTGAAGAAAAATTAATTGGATTAATTTTCCCCTAATTTGGTACCTTGCCGAATAGATGGATGCCCTAAAGTCATGGTGATTTTTGTTTTTTGAATCATTGGATGAGTTTAAAAGACATGTGATATATTGATTTAGGATTTAATTGGATTAAAATCGAAATTGGATTAAAATCCCTCTAATTATCATGAGCTATAAAACATGAAATGGGATTGATTTTGCTTCAATTATGTTGGACATGAATTGATAATTAGAAAACATGATTAATTAGTATAATTGGTGTTTTGGAAATGTTAATTTAACTAATTAATTATGGCTAATACACTTTAATTAATTAATTTGTGAAATTTGGAATTTTAGAATTTAATTAGTTGGGCTTAATTTGGAATTGGGCTAAAAGGTTGTATTTGGGCTTAATGGGCTTGGTTGGGCCAAGTTTGTTTTAGGTTAATTGGTTGGATCCAATTGGGCCTAAAACCATTTTCATAAAATCCAAATATAAGATAATGGGCATTTAAAATTTTAATTGGGCCTAATGGGTCTAAATTGATTTTTTGGCAAATGATGATTCCTTATTGGGCTTTGGTTGCCAAAGTCCATGCCTTATAAATTAATTGAAAGCCCATTGGACTTTAATTACATTGACATTGGATGTTAATTGGGCTTTGAGACCCGTTAAGATTAGATTTAGAATCTAAGTCGCAAAAGCTCATTAATAAAGTGTAATTATTTAATTTGGAATTAAATAAAGAATTAGTATTGAATACAAATTAAATTGGATTTAATATTATAGTTTGATATAATTCAAGAATTCGTACTTTGAGTACTTATTATTAAACGAGTTGGACTCGCGCAAATCAAATCGTTATTTGAACATTGGATGGTCATTAATTTCAGATTAATTAATTGGATTAGATTGATTGATAACATGCTTTGTATGAATACATAGATGTGATGTATGAATAATGTATATCAGATGGTTATTAGATGGGTGAGTGTAATTTTGGAAATTAGTGTGATAAATTTAGAATTTATTAAATTGGACCTGCGTGTCCAGCCTCTTACCTCTTGACTCTTTTTATTTCTCTTCTCACATATTTCCATCAATGTAAATGATGTTTCTTTAAAAGTGTTATGTAATTGGGTAGAAGTATGAATAGTGCTAGCGGGAGAGAGGAAATGGAGATATTTGTTCTAGGAACAAAGTTTGTTAAATATCCATCCGAATATCATTCTTATTTTATCGCGCCTTATTATGCTTTTAGAATGCATGCTTAAGGGTGTATGATGAGACCTAATCAAAGATAATTAATTGGTTTCCAATTACGCGAAAAACCCTCAACAAATATTAAGTGCTTTCCTTTCATTGAGTGATTTATTCTCAAGATCCAAGATTGACATTGGTTTGTTGGCCAAAGTCAAGACCTTTGTCCATCGCGGATGTGTTTGAATCATGAAGGCTTTGTTCCATGTCGTATGTCTTGTCCAAGTTGTGATTTGTTGGCCAACGTCAAGATCACTTCTTGTCCATCGAAATCGATTACGAAGCTTTACAAAGTCAATGGGTCCTGCTTAACTAGAATCATTAAGCTTGTTGTGCCAAAGCCAATGTTTAGTTGATTTAGAGGAAGAATGTTAGGAAAATATATTGGATATATTGGCATATATATTGTATTTATGTTTTAGACTTGAAAGTCCACCTACTGGATCTAGGAATTGGATGAGATCCAATTGATCTTATAGATCTATCTAGTTAAGTATCATACAATTTGTTGGCCAAAGTCAAGATTGTGTGTTATTTAACTGGATCATAGCCCACTAGAAAACTAGGTTTCTCAAGTACTCAACAGAGGGTTAGAGGCTCGCCGAAAAATAGTGGGAGGCAAGTATTAAATTCGCAATTTCGTTTAGATACTTGCCAACACTCGTTTATTTCATTTTTTGTCATAATTTATTTATAAATATATTAGTTGGACTAATATTCAATTGTTGTTTTAATTAAACAGTTGAACTGTATTCAAACTATTTCATTTATAGTTGATTATATAATTGGATTATAGTAATCAATATATTTGAATTTAACTAATCATTTATAGTTGATTATATAATAAGATTATAGTAATCAATATATATGAATTTTATCAATCAAATTATAGTTAATTATATAGTTAGACTATAGTAATTATTATATTCAGAAGTACCCGAAATCGTTTATTGAATAGTTAGAATATTGGAATCAAGATAACTGAAAGATTAGTATTTAAAACATAATTTTGGGTGAAAATGTCTTTAAACAGCTTCAATTTTCAGATTGGGAATAGAACCTCAAGATAGTCCTAGGAACCGAGAAGTTACTTTATTTGATAAAATGACATCTCGGGCCTAAGTGCGGAATTAAGCAAATAGTATAACAAGATCTTTGGAGATTCATGTGATGATGACTTTAGTGCTCAATCTATTATGTTTGCCGCAAAGACTCCTTAATTTCTTTGTCAAAACTAAAGATTAGATCCTTATAGTATGATATTGAAATTGAAGGATCTTCAAGATCTATACTTAGATCTTAGAAGTACTAATTGCAATAGAAAACTTTTGGAGAGTTAATGGCTATGCTCAAGGAGACAAAACCAAAGTTTGCAAAAAAGGGCAAGAAGCGCAAGACGCATCTTACTTTCCCAGAGAGCCAAGGCTTGGCGAAGGCTTCTGGGGTGTGGAAGATGGCAAAGGTAAAATCGTCACAGTCTTATAGGAAGACAAGGGACATATCCCAAGATGTCTACCTAAACTATGGCAAACGGGGTCACTGGATGCGTGACTGCCATATGGACAAGAAAGACATGAAGGAAGTGAAGAGGGGCAAGGCTCCGGCTTCAAGCATGTTTGTCACAAACATGTTCACTACTGGTTTCAAAATTGGATTTTTGATACTAAGTGATGTATATAAATATGTACTGATGTACATAATCTGCTGATTAGCAGGAGACTGACTTCAGTTGAGATCGATCTGCGAGTCGGAAACGGGACGCGAGTCGCTGTTTTAACCGCAGAAACCTAAGTTTAGGAACTACTCTTTGGGTATGTACTTAAATTAGGAAAATGTTATAATGTACTTAGTTTGACTAGAAACATTATCTTATATCTAAGTTTAACCCGTTGCGGGTATACCTTTATATTTTATAACACTAAAGAATTTTATTATAGAAAGATGATATTAAGATAAACACATTAGATGTGAATAACAGTATTTATATTTTGAATATAAATAAATCTCAAACTGAATTAATCAGATGAGACTTATTTGTGGCATTGTTGTTTGGGACACATTAAACAAGATTCGTATATCCACACTTTTGAAGAGTGGATACTAGGACAGATTTGATTATATTCAAATAATGTCTACGAATCTAGTTTATTAGGCAAAATGCCTAAAACAACCTTTTACTTGGTAAAAGTGTAAGTGCCACCGATCTGTTAGCCATATTTCATAGTGACATTAGTGGGCCCATGTCTAGCTAGGCTAGAGGTGGATATGAATAATTCGTAACCTTTACGGATGTGGCATCGCGTTATGGTTATGTGTTTCTTTTGAAACACGAATCAGAAACTTTTGATAAATTCAAAGAATTTCGATACGAAGTTGACAAACAGATCGACTAAAGTATTAAACCGTCACGGTTAGACCGTGGTGGAAAATATTTAAGCAATAAGTTTCTCAACTACTTGAAAGAGTATAGTATTATTTCAATGCATACTCCTCCCGGAACACCTCAATTGAGTAGTGTATCCAAACAGAGAAACCGAACCTTGTTGGACATAGTAAGGTTAATTATGAGTCGCTCTGAGCTACCATTTTCCTTCAAGGGATACGCATTAATCAGTGCAATACTTATTTTAAATAAGGTTACATGAAAGTCTGTTTGACAGACTTCATATTAGATATGAACAGGAAATAAACCGGGTTTTTCTAATTCCTGATGATTTGAGAATGCTATGCATATGTTTGAATGATACCAAACTAGAACCCAATTTGGATAAGTGCCTAATTTGTGGGTTATCCTAGGGAAACCAAAGTATAGTACTTATACAACTCACAAGAGAACAATGTAATTGTTGTTCTACATGCGGTTTTCCTAAGAGGAATACCTATATGCAGTGGTAAGTGAGAGGAAAGTAAAACTCAATGGAAATCGGAGTAATACTGTTACAGGCACCGATTTCTTAATGGAACACAAACAGTTTATCAGGGATGAAATTGTACCATAATCTTCGAATACACAAGAACCACGTATGTCAGATAGAGTCAGAAAATAACCTGGGAAGTATGGTTTCTGATCTCACCTCATTAAGATGTCAATCTTATTGAGGAACACGAACCGACTATGTATGAGACAGTGATACAAAGTATCGACTCCCTTTCATGGCAAAGTGTCATGCTGTCCGAAATGGATTTCATGTATACCAACCAAGTTTGGACACTGGTTGATGTACCGGAAGGCATTGTGCCTATTGGTACTATATGAATCTTCAAGGAAGACATACATGGATGACAACATATAAATGTACTTAGCTAGACTTGTACAGAAGAGGTATCGTCATTAACATAGTGTCGATTACGATGAAACCTTTTTACTGTTGCCATGGTTAAATCCATTTGGATAATGCTTGCTAATGCTGCATGTTTCATTTATGAAATATGACAACTGGAAGTCAAAATCACTTTCCTTAAATGGAAACATTTTGGAGGATGTTTACAATATCCTGACGGTTTTGTCATACCAAAACGAGCAAACAAAGTTTGCAAGTTAAATCGATTCATTTGTGGATTGAAGCAAGCATTGCGTTCTTGGAACTATCTTTTTAATGTGATCATAATGATATATGATTTAATTCAAAACAAAGATAATTCTTGTGTATATAATAGGGTTAGTGGGAGCGCACTGACAGTGATTGTCCTAAATAATGATGAGATATCATTTCTTGGAAATGATATTCCCATAATGCAATCGGTGAAAGCTTGGCTTTCATGAAAATTCTCCGTACGCTACTTGAGAGAGACAACCTATATTTTAGGAATAATGATCTACTGGGATAGATTTAAAATTTGTTGCACTCTCCGAGAACTCGTACATTGAAATAAATGTACGCGACCTGTTGTCTCATATGCTTTGAGCATATGGAGTCACAATCAGGCCAATCCAAGTGATAGTCATTGGATTGATGTTAAGAACATCCTTAAGTATCTTAAATGAACTAATGTGCCTTCTTAAGCTATGGAGAAGGAGAACTTGAAGTGATTGGGTTCACTGCTGTAAGTTTCCAAACCGACAATAACGACTGTAAGTCGCAATAAGGGTACTATATAGTTTGAATAACGGAACAGTGAGCTGGAAATTTTCCAAGCAAAATATGGTTGTCGAATAAACAATAAAAGCGGAACATTGTTGTAATTAAGGCAGCAAAAGAAGTATTTTGGATTTATATAATCCTAATCAGATTAGGTATAGTTCTGTTAGCGGCTGAGCTAGGCTCCATCACAGGCTAAAGAATTAATGGTCTCATCAATGATCTAAATATGTACTTTAATTATTTCATCAGATTCGTCGGATCATACATCGTGGCGATATGATGATCGAATAAATCGCATCAGATGATAACATTTTAAATCCACTGACGAAAGCTATTTCTCAGTAGAAATTTGAGTGACCCGTACATAGTTCAGGTGTAAGATAACTGAGTAATTGGCTATAGGCCAAGTGGGAGATTGTTGGACAATTATGACCTCACTATTTGTACAGAACATGATATTATTGTACAAATTAATTATGTGACAAAGGAAATTGCTCTTTTATCATTTGTAATTAGATTACCGAGATAAATAAATGATAAAAGTCCATATGATTAGTTCCGGATTAATAAGATATGAGACAATTTTAATGCACTAAGGTTTAATCATTAAAACATCCATAGTCGTAGTATTATCGAGATTGGACATCGATAATGCGGAATAGACTAGTATTACACTTGTGCGTGTTATGGGAGCATAACAGCATAGTTCTCATATATTTGGGTATTGGATACTCATGCAAATGTAATAGGAGGTTGTGTTTACCGATGGTACGGAAACAGCTTCGCTCTGGATAGATCCCTCGGAATTCCAATGGTAGTATGACTATATGTCTATGGAAGTCTGATTCAGGGTAGGTGTATTTGGTCTTAACCTGAGACTTACATCGCTAATACTTACGACAATCAATATACTTTGGTTTTGGTCGTACATGACTTTAACAGGTTGTGTGTACACCATTTCTGGGTATATTGAGAATTGTAGTGTATTGGGTTTGATGTCAAGATGGAAGTATCACTTCAGTCATATGGAGATGATGATCATGTATGATAAGGAACTGGTACTCTTGTATGCTGCAGCTATCGGGATAATATTACTAGGTCATGTTTATCCGATTAAAGAGACTAGTTACCAGAGATCCGATATGTGCTTCGTATGGGACAGACACAATTCCAGCCACGGGCCTAGCATGTGACATCAGATACTGGATCGTAATATGCAATATTACGTATACTACGCCTGAAAAAGATTACATATTCGTTCGCGGAATATTTCTGGAGAATTGGGTAGGCACATTGCTTTGCTAGAAGCCAACCATGTCTTGTAAATCGGTAAAAATATAGTACTAGGTACATACGTGTTCGGATAGTCCGACGACCAGATTTACTACCAACATATCCATGGATCTCATGGGTCGCTTCCTGAAGATTCACCGATGACGTATGACTCGAGCATAATTAATCTAGGATTAACTATAAGAGAGAGAGAGAGAATTAATCTGGGATTAATTACGTATAAATTTTATCTGGGATAAAATACTATTTAAGTGAGAGAACGATTAATTTACAATTAATCGATAAAATAATATATTTGATATATTAAACGAAATTAGATTTCGACGCGTAATTAAAATTATATTTTAATTCGGGCGAACAAGTTAATTTAGATTAATTCGCTAGCGACGTGAATAGTAATTTTACTAGGCATAATTATTTAATTAAATTTTATTTAATTACGTCGCAACGGAAAAATCATTAATTCGGAATTAGCGAACACGAGCCCGGGATGTACTGCGAGCCTACTCAGATTTTGAATCCAGTGGGGCACACATGTCACATCACCTAGTCAACTTTATCAACTTTATGTTGATAGAAGTATATGGGATTTGATGGTTGCTTGTTTCTTATACAAGCATCTTTTCATTGATGTGATTATGACTTGTACCATTTTTGGAAAGTGGGAAAATGTATTTAATTTTTAGAAATCAAAACAACACACACAACTTCATCTTCTCTCCCTCTCCCTCACGGTAATTGTGCCATTTTTCTCTCAATTTCTCTCCTTGGCCGAGAGCTAAAAGAAGCAAATAGAAGATTTGTTGTAAATTTTTCATAGTGTAAGCACACTAAAGAAGTCATTCAAAGGTGATACGGAAACCCATATATGAGCTTAGAATCAAATTCAAAGCTTGGAGCATTGATTCAACATTCAAAGAGGAGCTTGTAGCACAACAAAGTGGCTTGGCTGAATACACAACGAGCAGATTTTTGTGTTCATCGCATCCAAAAGCCGATCAAAGTGAGTATTTCCGTTACTTTACTTTGTTGTATTCGCACATTTCATTGCTTAATTTGATCTTGGTTTGACCTAGAAACCCAACAGTTTAAAGGTTAAACGCAAAAGTACATGTGAAGGGACCCAATAGTCATTTCTTAATTTTTGTGTATTTGCATTTAATGTTAGATTTTATCAAATACATATTAATTAATTGTCAAATTGAGATATTTGACTAATATCATAAATATATATGTATTTGATATTTAATGTAAATATAATACATATATTTCATATATTTATATTTAAATAATTATTTAATAATTAAATTAATTAAAAATTTAAATATGCTAAGTTATGATATTTGTTTTAATGACTAAGTTGCAATTGTTGACTTGGTTGAATAATTCATTAAAGTGTAATGATCATTTTATCAAGTTGACAAGTTGTTATTAAATGAAACAAAAAATCAAAATATCTAGATATTATGCTTTACCATTTTCGGCCAAGGCATAAGTGGTAAATATAAATTGTTTTGTTTTTATTTTAGGGTTTCATAAGTTTCAAATACACAAAATAAATATAAAAGAAGTTGAGAGAGAAACTTGGAGACTTAAAGAAAAAAGCTTGAAAATCTTTGGTTTTTGTAAGTATTTCTTCAAAGCCTTCAACATGGAAATTATTTCTAACATACTTGACATTATTTTGTGTTGCTTTGATGTTCTCTCTTTTCTTATAGTTTGTGTTTATTTGTTTGAGATCTTGGATGAATGATTGATGCATGTAAATAAGCTTAAACTTGTTTTAAAGGCTTACTTTTGATTCTTTAGAAATCAAAGTTGTCATTCTAGAGTTAGTAAGCCACTCCTTGGTGACCTAGAAATGTTCTAGAGTTATTGCAAAGTGGTGAGACTAGTTTGGTGAAGTATTGATGGATTAAAGTGTTGGATTTAATGATTTGGTTAAATTGGACAATTTGGTAAAATTAAAAAATGAGGGTTCATAACCCACTCAAAATTTGGAGCTTTTCATATATGTGATGCATTATGGTATGAATATGATGCATGTAAAATTTTAAGTTGATTGGATTTGATTTTGGCATGTTTTGAACAAAAAATACCAAATTACAATTAATTCAAAATTTGGGGTAGTCACGATAATTTAAGAAAAATTAGGGATTTGTTGCAAATCTGATTTTTGATGTATTGGTTATGTTGAAAAATATTTTAGAAATGATTTATAATCATCCAAAATTATACTTGATAATTTTTAGGCTAAAATAATCAATTTATAAAGTTTTGGGGCAATTCGGTAATTATCAAGAAATTTGATCTCTTGTGTAATTTTTCAGAATTTGATGATTGGATAATTAAATAAATAAGTTTATTTGATTGATCCGAGAAAAATTTTGAAATCGGAAAATTTTTGATTTTCCACTATTACGCTGCGTTACCGGATTTCCGCCATAAAACCCCTTCAGCAATAACCACCAGTAAATTTTTAAAATACACCACAATAGTTGCATATTGCTTTTGGACCTTCATTTTTAGTCTTGACTAAATGAAATTGAATTTTGGAAGTACCGAAAAATTGAGACTTAACTTATCTTTTTGTGTACTGATACTTTGGCTGCTCTCTTGGGTTGACACATCGGACATGATGTTTTCAGATGAGCTTGCCATTTTTTGTTAATATTGAAGAATTGTAAAATTAAATCAATATGAGAAATTGAAGATGATAGAATTGAGAATGAGAGAATTAAAGAAATTGATAGAATTGAGAATTGAT